>PVIW01001437.1:0-299066 GCA_004026585.1 Noctilio leporinus | reverse complement strand
GGATCTGCAGTTTAAAGACACAACCCTAGTAAATTTGCTGCAATTGGTCTGCCTCTAAACTGCAAACACATCTGGCTCCCAGAACACTGCCCAATGAATAATAGGCATTCAGTATACAGCTGTTAAATTCACAAAGAAACGGCAGCCTGGCCCATCCAGGCCAAGCAAAGCTGCCTGCCCAGTGGGAAGTACAACAGTGAGAGCTGGGATAACGCTCTGTCTAATGTTAAGGTGTCAGTTTCCTGGTAGGAGGAGAGGGAAGGTGAAAACTACTGAGCATCAGGGTAGGAAGCCTTGGAGCTTTGAAAAGAAGCCCCCGACAGCAAGCTCCCCCTGAACGACCTCTTTTCACTTTTGGATAAGCGTTCTTGACTCTCCTGTTCCTTTACCAGCTCTGGAGTTGGATTGAATTCATGACTATGATGTTGGTTATCTGTTCCATCTTGCTCCTGGCATCTCCAAGCGTAACTGATCTTACTTTCCTCCTTTGTCTTGACAATTCCCTCCCGATCTACTGCCTTTTTAGCATGTCATTGATACCATCTGATTTTGCCATGAGCTACCTAATGGCTAGTGAATTCAAAAGTTCTCTGCATGGGGCTAACAGTAAAATGTAGGACATCAATTAAATCAAATGCCAGATAAACCACACATATCTTTTTAGTGTACGTTTGCCCCCACCATTGCACAGAACATATTTATGCTAAAAATTATTTTGGTATACCAGAAATTCAAATTTAACTGGACATCCTGTACTTTTACTTGGTGAATCTGGCAACCTTATCTCTGGATGACCTTAACTTTGCACCTTTGGTTGTTGTTAGTCTCTGATCCTTGATTGTCAAATTCAGCCTAGCCTTCTAATGTCTGATTTTGCCTTGCCTTTTCATATCTGTGCCTACTAAATGTTTTCATATTTCCATTTTCCTCATCTTTCAATTTGCATCTTCTTGGTTACCATTTTGGTTTTAATCCATCATTTCTCTCTAACTAGTATTATTGTCTGCAGGGGAGAATGTTCAGATCCCAATTTTAACACAGTCTCTGAGTTTCACTGGGCTGCTCTGATGTGGGTTTTCTCCCTGTGATTCCTACATACATTCTAGTGCTAGAGCAAAATTGGAGGAGGTTGGAAGCAATAGTCAAGTATCAAAGGGGGACTGAGCTACAATAGGATAGCACTAAATACTGCTGTGGATTAGTTATTGCTGAACTTGACCATTACCATGTGTCTATTGTAAATAGAAATAAATACCAGTCCTTCAGTTCCGTCTCTCCCATCTTGGAAATTAGGAACAGGAGAGAGTGGACATTATTGGGAGAGCTTTAGAAATATTTTGAATTACTCTTCTTTTTCCTCCTCTTGCCTTGACCCTCCTTATTTGTCATATTTCTTTCATTTCATCATCATTTCATCTTCCTGTCCACTTAATGTCACATATAGGTGATTGATGCTAGACTTGCTGATTCTCTACATATTTTCTTACTGTCAGACTATTCATTTTTTCTTCATCATCATCATTGTCATCTTCAGTATTTATTTATTCAATACCTTTGAAGTGTGACCACTGCATCAAGTATTATTTTATATATGTCATCTCATTTTGGTATTATAGCATTCTTATCCCCCTGATATAAAAAACAGAAAAGCAGTTGCATAAATGTTAAATTACTTGTACCAATCTACATAATTGGTAAAAGCCAAAATACCAATCCAGCTCTAACTGATATCACAGCCCTGCTTTAAACATTATACTATACTTCCCTCTATGCAACTTGTACCAAGTTATAAGAAGAGTTAGAACCACCAGCTATTTAAACTCTTATAACTCAGTGTTATAAAATAATCAACTGTAATCTGGCTTTGGAAATATGGGCTAGAGAGACCTGTAGTCTTCTGCAACAATTTCTGCCCCTTGATTTCTACCACAAACCTTTTCCTGCTATATATTTTTTAACCCTATGGCCTTGATCTAGCATTCCTCCTAGAACCCCTCACTCCCTATGAGAGCATCAAGCTGTGATCTGCATGGTTAGTGGATAATTTTTATCATGTGTAACTAAAATAAACCCCCTCCATCTCTACAAAAAAGATTTTTCCCCCCAGTTACAGGCTTTGTAGGATTCTTGAGGACCAAATCCAAGTTTTAAGCAGTGAGCCTACCTGAGACAGTTTATTTAAGTTTGGAATGTTTCTGAAGTAAATAGGGTTCCGTCATAATTCTACCAAAGTCTGAAGCAAAATACTTTCTCTCCTTCATCATTACTGCTTCTGAAGGAACAACCCCAGATCTGCCCTCATAGAGAGCATGTTAGTGGTAGGGGTGTTCTAGAGTTATATTTCCCAAGTTATCACCCAAACCCAGATCTGTTTGCATTTGCTCTATCTCTGCTCAGAGGGTCTTCCTGCTTCCAAGGAGCAGTGTGCTTTGTTGACTTTGTCCAAAATGAAGAAGGGGGAGGAACATCTAAAGTCACAAGGGCATTTTGCTTTTATGATGAAAAATGTTTAAGTAGAAAGTGCAGCTACATTCTTAAAATCTTGGGTAGTTTCCCTAGAGTTCCTACTTCTCTGGGCCCCTTACTCTCTAAAAGTCGGGGGACTTATTGTTCTCAAAGAACAGTGAAGCGTGTACTTTATGAATTCTACTTTGAGCTTGGCCTTTCTGGTTAGCTTCACATTGAGATGTTGAAGCCCAACATGAAGGTATGTGTAATTTATGAAACTCAGGGTGTGAAAACTTGTAAAGTAATAATAGTGTGTGCCTACTGAACACACATGCATGTATGCCTACAAACATACACACACACACACACACACACACACACACACTCAAGAGTTGGTGTTTTGGGTTATCATATGCATAACTCATCCTGAGGTCCAGTCAGCATTTTGAAGGCCAAGTTCCTAAAATCTCAGCCATTACCTGCACCCATGATTTGAATGCCACTGAAATGTGTCAGGATGCCCAAATCCTTGTGATGAGGCACCCACAGCAAGACAGCACAAGGGGAAAGCTGGCCTTTGAGTGATGTATGGCTATATCTGTCACTTCGCAGGGATGTTGCCTCTCACCAAGATACCTTTACTTCTTTTCTCTTCTTCTTCTTCTTCTTCTTCTTCTTCTTCTTCTTCTTCTTCTTCTTCTTCTTCAGATTTTATTTATTATTTTTAGAGAGAGGCAGAGAGGGAGAGAGACATCAATATATGGTTGCCTTTCACCTGCCTCCAGCTACGGACCTGGCTGGAGACCTGGCTTGCAACCTGGTTATGTTGTCCTAACTGGGAATGGAACCAGCAACCTTTGGGTTCACAGGTTGGCGCCTTATCCACTGTGCCACCAGCCAGGGCTTACTTTTGCTTCTTTTCCAGTTCAATGTGGACAAAGTTCTTGAGGGCTCAGGAAGGAGGCAAGAGCTCATCTGAGAGGTCATGATTCAAGTAGGTAATCAGAGGAAAAACAGGACACCCCCAGTTAGACTTGGGAAGGAGAATGAGCTTGGTGTTGAAGTCACTGGGTGGAATGTGACAAGTGATGGGAATTTAAGGAAGCAGAAAGCTATATTGTTTAAGAACCCTGGCTGCCTGCATATGAGTTACTGTCTGAAATTTATTATATGTAAGTCCAGACTCCACCATGCTAAAAGCCTTTGTGGCCTATAAAATAAAAAGTTTTGTATTTTCCAAGTAGTACCAGAATTAGAGGAGATAGTTACACAAAATATTTAGAAAAGGGACTGAGACCAAAGTGATGAAAATTATGGTGATGGTATGAGTTGTGTAATCAACTACCACACATGTAGCATCTTAGACCATATTACTTTATTACTCCCAGTCCTAATGGCCATAAATCTGATCTGGCTCAGACGAGCTCTCTGCCATCCTAGGGTCTCACCAAGTTGAAATCAAGGTTTTGGCTGGGATGGAGTTCTTTTTTTGAATTCATTAGGGAAGAATCTGCTTTCAAGCAAGCTCATTCAGGTTGTTGGCCAAATGTAGTTCCCTGTGGGTGAAGGATGGAAGTCCTCTGTTTTCTGGCCTGCTGTCCACTGGAGGCCTCTCCCAGCTCAAGGCCACGTGTGCTCTGTCTCATGTGGATAACTCCATCTTCAAGCCATCAACAGTGTGTCAAGTCTCTTTCAGACTGAATCTCTCTGACTACCTGTCTTTCTATTAGAGAAATCTTACTGCTTTCAAAGGGCTCATCTGATTGGGTTGGGCCCACTTAGATAGTCTCTTATTTTCTGATTAAAAAACTGGGAGCTTCAAGTCTCTGTGCAATCTCTTCCCAGCAATACCTTGATCCATGCTTGACTGAAAAACCAGAGGACAGGAACCTTGGGAAGGGCAGCTGTAGAATTCCACCTGAGATGATAAGTGATGTCAGTTGTTGGCTCCACCTTTTGACAAGTCTTTGCATAGACAAAGAGAGAGCTGAAGAAGTTTGGAGGCAGATAGTAGAAACTGCTTAACTGTTCTGCATCAGAAAGCAGATTTCATTTCTTTGTTCTTGAGAGGTCAAGAAAGAGTTGTAAAATGAGAAGTGAATAGAAGTAGAGAGAATAAAGAGGAGCCAAGCAAGCCACGTGACAGGGAATCTGAGGAGTTTTAAGAATCAGGGTATTTTATATTATACTTGGGTTTGTTTGTTTGTTTGTTTTTGTTTGTTTTGCCTGTCTGTCTTCTCAACTCTCCCACAGTCCTGCATGTGAGAAACTTTTTGTGGAAAGTTAGGGCAACTGAATTCTAGGGCAGGAGCAGATGTAGTACTGGAAAGAACACCATGAGACAATTATGCACAATTTCGGAGGAAGAAGCAGCTCAGAGCCAGAAGTGGCCATGGACTCAGTGGAGCCTTATAAGAGATATTGTCCTCTGCACAAGTTTCAGGTGAGGGTTTGTTATGATCTTCACAGACCTTATTAGGCACAGTGGTATCTCTGTTACACATTTAACACAGAGCTGGGCGGAACAGCTGATGTCATCAGGCCTAGCCCCCTGTGTTCTGAGATGAGACAGTGCCGGGATGTCTTCCCCCACCTGATGAGTTTAGATATTCATCCATCCTTTCATCCAGCCATTCATCAAGCATTTCTGCAGTAGCTAATATACCATACGAGGCGCTGTTTTAGCTACTGGAGGTTCAGTGATGAACAAAACCCAGTTGCTGGCCTTCTGGAGTTTATGCTGTCTGGAGGGAGATGGAAAAGAGATGAGTATAGAATAATACAAAGTCTGTCCCAAAAGTATTGAACCAGTGTCAACACAATTAACACAGTTTGGGCAGTAGATACTTTCGGGACAGACCTCATTTAATTTTAGTCAGAAGTGTTAGGGGAAAATAAAGCAAGGGAAAAAAATGGATGCTGGTGGTCTACACCACTTCAGATAAGGTGGTCAGGGAAGGTCAGTGTCATGGGTCAAAGAAACAAGTTCTTTCTTTCCGAACAGGTGTAGGTGATGGCTGCCAGACCTTCAGGGAGCGGCTCAACGTGTCGTGAGCCCAGGAGTGCGAGGAGAGGGGGAAGCGCCAGGAGATTCTGTGACTTGTATTATCTTCTTTCTTGCTATGACTGCTTTGAAATCATATAGCTTAATGTTTCAAGAACTATTCATCATGAGTGAAAATGTACGCTCAAGAGCTGCATGAAGAAAACCACAACTGTTGTGATTTCCAGGGTACTACTGGGCATTCTCTGGGAGACCAAAGTGAGCTGTGTGGGAGGCATATGAGGAAGAAAAGAAAAGAGGAAGGAAATTAGTCTCACAAGGATCTGCTAGGAAAGAGGCAAAGTGCATTAGTACAAATGAGATATTTTTACAGCGATTATAGACCCCATCTCCTGGGGACCACACCTGAACTCTTAAAAGCTGAACCAAAACTCAGTGGCGTACCCAGGAAAGGAGCGTGACAGATTTGAATGTATTCCACTAATAACTGTCCTCACCCCACGCCGGCATTGCAGTGCATGCTTCCCCTGTTGTTCAATGAGCTTTGATACAAGGATGCCGGAGCATGGCTTTGAACTCCTCTGAACCCAATTAGATGCAGCCATTTGGAAGTGCCATGGTGGGATGATGGTAGCACAGTGCTCTCTGAACTAGTGCAAAGAGAGTTCAAGAAGAAGCTGCCGTCGCTGGGGCAGCCAACAGTACCTGGAACAGTGCTGCCAGCGGCACCGTGCCGCCGGCCTGAAACGAGAATGGAGACTAGGACAGGGGGATGCAATTAGCTCACCAAAAACGGATGGAGCAAAGTGCAGGGGCAGCCGGCAGCGGCTTTTTCGCTTTGATTTGCACCGCACGTGCCTTGCTCCAGCGCACGTGCCTTGCAGGGGGCGAGCGCGTTCAAGGCGAGCTCTTCCCCGCAGGGGAGGGGAGGCACTGCCCCTCCCCAAAGCATCTCCCAGCGCTTCAATCATAATGGAAGTCCGCTTTCCAAGGGAGTATCCCAGCCTTTTTCTCTCCAAATCAGCTTGAGACCAATTAAGATGACCCCGGTAGAATAAAGAAGAGCCAGCAGGCAGGCTATTGCTCCCGTCCCATTGAGCAGGAGGTGGACATGTTTTCCTTTCAGATGAAGGGCATGGCCCCCACAAGTATACTACCTAGGATTTAAAAAAAAGAAGAAGAAAAGAAAGGAAAAGAGGGCTTTTGTGACCACACTCTAAAAAAGGGAGCTGTATTTTATTTATATCATAAATCTGTTTTGTTTTATGATCTGCCCATAAAACCTTAAAATGACATTTTAAATCTGGACTCCTTAACGTGGGTCTGAGATGACTGAGAGGAGGCCTGACCTGCAAGCCCCTGCAGTCGCGCGCCGATCACGTTTGTCCCCTCTGAGGTATGGAGGGGTCACAAGGTGAGGGGCTAGAATGGTTCATTTCTCAATTTTGGTGGAGGTGAGAAATCACAGAACCTTTACAATGATTGCAGCATTGCCTTTTGTTAGTCTCCTGGACCCTTCAGACAGCAGAGAAGGCGAAATGGTTTGATCTAAGCACCCAAAGAAAGTCGTGGGAGATGGTTTCTCCATGTTTAGACTGAGGGAGGTGACCAGGCAAGTCTTCCAGTGACGTGAACCGTCCTGGTGCCTGGCTGGGCAGGGGTGATGGTGCAGGAGGCGTGGACCTGCCCCCAGAGCCCACCCCAGGGCTTTGCATCTGGGGTCCCTCTGCCCCCTGGCTCTTCAGCACTCCCCCTTTCTGACCACTGTTTCACCTGTGTGCTCCATGTCACACGTACTAGTTTTGGCAGTGCCTGTCACCCCAATTCAGTGTCAACCCCCAAAAAGAAAACTCTTCAGCTCTTGAACATTGGAGGATGACACAGGTGCCTGTCCCTCCTCAAACCACTGGCAGGGACCCCACTAGCACCTTGTAGTCTAAGGGAAACAAACGTGGCCTTTCTCTCCCCACTTTTTTTTTTTTTTTTTTTTTGCTTTTTAACCCCTTCCCCTCTGATTCAAGCCTTCCTAAAGTCCCAAATTACAGCCTGAGTAGCAGATTGTCATGTTCTTTTCAACGCTGGATTTTAGCTCTATAATAGAAAGGTGTTCACTACCTCCTTCGTTCAGAGAGCACAGGCTCAGAACATGCAGAATTCTTGTTATGGAAGTAGGGGGAATACCTCTCACTTGTTTCTGCATAAGTTGTTATACATAAAAATTTTTTTTGCCATCCTGACATTAACATGTCTTTATTGCATGGATCAAAATAAAGATCTTTGACTCTTTCTTTCCCTCCCTTCCAATACAGTCATGCACCACATGACAAATGGCATTTGGTCACTTCCTGTATATAGTAGCATGATGGTCCCCTAAGATTATAATGAAGCTGAAGTGTTCTAATTGCATAGTGATGTCATAGCCTTTGTAATGTTGTAGCGTAACATATTACTTGTGTTTGTGATGATGCTGGTGTCAACCAGCAAATAGCACTGCCAGTGGTGTGAAAGTACAGCACGTACAATTACAGTGCTAGGCTGTGCCATCTAGGTTTACGTGTTGCTCTCATAGGTACATAGTGGGCTATACACCTAGGTTTGTGTGATGCTCACACACATGTAGAGCAGGCTGTGCCATCTAGGTTTGTGTGTTGTCTCATAGGTACATAGTGGGCTGTATACCTAGGTTTATGTGATGCTCACATGTGTGTAGAGCAGGCTGTGCCATCTACATTTGTGTGAGCACACTTTGATGTTTGCAACAGGAAGAAACCACCTCACAACTTATTTCTCAGAACATATCCCCATTGTGAAGCAGCCCATGACGATGTATGCCAAACAGCCTCACTCAGTCTTTATTTTCCCAGTGGCTCTTATCTTTGCTGTAAGATGATGAAAACTTTCTTTCATCCTCACTCCTTCCAGCTCTCTTTTCCTCTCTTTGTGCTCTGGTAAAAGCCTCCTAATCGGGCTTCCTACCCATGGCCTTTCTGCATTTTAGTGCATCATAGGATAATGGCCTGAGCTCCCATGTGCCAGGAGCAGGGCTGAGCACTGTGCAGAAATGATCACAGTGTGCCTTTACCGTGTGTGCCCTGAGGGCTAACAGTTGTTACTGCACAGCAAGCCATTGATTTTCCGTTAATTTTCTTGAGTTTGCAGTGGTGTTAGTTTACCTACAGCACAAAGACAGAACCCCTTTAACACTCTCATGGGCTGACATCTACCAACTTCTAGAGTTAGCTAGCAGTACCTACTCCTAGGATTGAGCCACAGAAACAAGACAGACTTCTCTACCCCAGTCTTTCCTTTGATTACCTGTACTTTTTTTGTTTCGCTTCTTTGCCTCCTCCCCCTTCTTCTTCTTCTTACCCTTCTCTCCCTCCTCTTTCTTTTTCTCCTTCACCTCCTTCCTTCTCCTCCTTCTTCTTCACCTTTCACCCTTGACTTCTGCTTCTCTTTTCTCTTGAATGGCCTTTTCACCTTCCATCCCATCCTCATTGACATAAATACTACCCTACCTATTGGTAGACACTGCCAGTTGCTCAAAAAAAATATCACTTTTCTTTTCTTTCTTACCAGTAGAGCCTCAACTTTGTTTGTAGAAATGAGGCTCATCAAAAGTATTCCCGCCCTCACAGTTGTCTTCTTGGGTTGGCCGTATCATCCAGTTAAGCCCAATGCAGCTCCAGCAAGGGCTTGCAGGGGCAGCTGTGAATATTCTGTGTTCCTGGTATAGTGAGCTGCACTCCCTCCTCCTCACTGTTCCCTTCTTTCTGCCTGGAATGTGGCTGCTGTGCCTGGAGGGGAAGGCACCATTTTACAACCAAGAAGATAAGGGGCTTATTATGTTCAGGATAGTGAAGTAGGAAGCTACAAGGACCCTGGTTTTTGTTTTGTGTTGTTTTGTTTTATTTTGTTTTGGGTGAATTTCTTGAGTCGCTGCACTTGTTCTGGACTGCATATCTCCAGGCTAATTATTTTATAGAAAAATAATTGAATTCCTTATGTGGTTAAATCACTACAAAAACATTCTCCATTCAGATGAACATAATCCTGACACACCATTCTTCTAGGCCAAATTCAAATGCTACATAATTTATGAAGGCAATCACCCTAGTCTAAAGCATGCTCATCTCTAACATGGAATCGAGGAGTAAATTCTAAACTTGTCCTGCTTCAATTCTTCTCTCCAAAATTCTACTATATATTATCTACTCTGTAGTCACAGTGATACTTAAAAAATACACACCAGAGCTTGACATTCTCCAGGCTGTAATCAAGTCCCTCGTAACTTCCCATAATCATGTTCAAAATGAAAACGACTTCCTCTGTATGACAACGTCCCCTGTAAACTGAGTTTTTCTTATGGCATTCTCGATTCCCATGCCACTCTCATCTCCTTCAGCATTCTTGTAGTTCCCTGAAGAACCCAAGTGCATTCTGATGCCAGCTTCCTTGCCCATATTTCCTCTTTCCAAATATTGGAACCTTTACTTCACTCCTTCAGGTTCTGACTTAACTATCAGTTCTCAGATAGACTTCCTTGATTATCCCTTCTAAAATATCACACTAATTTACACCATCTCTGCTTATATATTATTTTTTCATAGCATTTAAAAATACATTTCTATTCATGTATATTTATTACCCTGTTTCTCATTAAAATGTAAGCTTCACAAATCAAGAATTTTGTCTTCTTTATCCACCACCTATCTCCATCATTTAGAATAGTGTCCAACACATAGTAGGTGGTCAAGAAATAATTATGGAATAAATGGAATAAGCAAATGGAAGAAAGGAAGAAGTCAAGGAAGAAAGGGAACAAAGAAGAAAGGAAGGGGAGTCACAGATCTTGGATAGGGACTTGAAATAGTCATAGTGTTTCTTAAGTAAGAGAAAATGAAGGACTGATTTAGGAACTCCAATCCATCTGAGGATGTTTTCCCAAGAATACAATTACTCAACCTAACGTCTACCTGGATTCTACCTTATATCAGAAGATGGAAAATCACTAAACCAGGTTATGTCAACACCTTGCAGTTGCTAGAGGGAGTGGTGTTAATGTCACCAGAGAAACGGTCCATCTTATGTAAAATCTCCAACTAGCTGCGGATGCAATGGCTCATTTAAAGTTTTCTTGGAAATTCAAAATATATGCTACCTTCTAATTTTTCTTAACCTATTTTTATGGTTAGTAACAAACTATGTAGATAGTGGTAAAGCTGCTTTTGAACTCTGTCCTTTCAGGGGAAGGCTAAAAAACACTTTGCCATTTATGGTGAGCAGTGTTGCAAATGTAAATAGCTGTTGTAAGGTCTGGTGCCATTGACCTAAGGTGGAGAAGACAAGGTTTGTAACACACTAAATTTCAAAAAATGACCGTGTCTACCAATGTGGTGCTCTGTTGGCCTGGCTTCCTGTGATTTCCATGTACCAGGTGTCTTTCTAGTCTCCCAACGCACCATATTGCCTTCCTCTCTGGGGTCTTTGAGCTTCCTTTTTCCTCTATCCAGGTACAACCAGATATTTTCACAGCTTACTCCTCTTTTTTCATGTATCTGCACAAATAGTCCTTATTCAAAAAGGTCTTTTGTGATCATCCACTCTCAAATGCTCAAACCCAGCAACTCTTTAGTTTCTATGATCTTTTTTTTTTTTTGGTTTTTGTTTTTGGCAATACTGTTTGCTACCTATTGCTCTTCTTATATATTTATTTGATGACTTGTCTCCCTCATGCAAATATAAACTCCATGATGGTAGGGACGCCCTTTTGTTAAGCGTTTGTGAGTAATATTCCATTATATAGATACAGTATATAATAATTTATTTACCTATTCAATAGTTGCCAGACACCTGGGTTTATCAGTTTTGGGCTTCTGTTACAATGCTGCTAAAAACACTTACATAGAAGTTTTTGTGTAGATATGTTTTTCTCTCTCTTGGGTAAATACACGAGAGTGGAATTGATCTGTCCTAGAGTAAGGGTATTTGACTTTATAAGAAACTGATACATTTTTTTTTTTTTCAGAATAGTCTACCATTTTGAATTCCATGTATAAGAGGTTAAGCTACTCTACATCCTTGCAAACCCTCAAAATTTCAATTTTCTTAAGTTTAACTATTTTAATAAGTGTGTAGCAGTATTTCACTCTGGTTTTGATTAGCATTTCCTTGGTGACTAATGAATGATCTGCAATATCTTTTCATGTACTTACTGGCTAGTTGTATATATCTTTGATGAAATGTGTGCTCATGTGTTTTGCTTATTTTTATTGAGTTGTTTCTTTTTATGTGCAATGTTTATTAAGATTCCGTGTAAAAACAAGTACATGAAACACATTTCTACACATTTCATAAAATTGTTGAAATTACATTCCGTACATGCTTCAAACACAGTTTCTTATACAAAGAAAATATACCTCTTCTTGTATAACTAGCATGGGGTTTTTATCATGAAATGAGAATTATATTCTCATATTTCCAATTTCTCTTTGGACTGAAAAATTTCATTGCTGAATTTAATGCTCAATTATAAAAATTATGTTATTCTAGTTTTTTGATATATGTGTTCACTCTCTTATATGCTTTACTATTTTTTATTAAGTGTTTATGGGTTTTCTGGGTACCAACTTTTAATTTAGCAGCTTTGCATTTCTTTGGAAAGTTAATGGCACATATCTCAGTTTCTTTATATTTGAATATGAATCAATGCTACTGACCCAACACAAGGGAATGCTAATAAGTTTATTAGCATCCTAACATTGTTTTTGGTCTTTATGGATTGATAATAGTCCAAATGTCCTTTATATTAAACACAGGCACTAACTGTATTATTGTGTTTCTCTACACAATCACTATTCACCTTGAGTATATGCGAGGTCTATCCCGAAAGTGTGGGCCGTGCAAACTGTTTTAATTATATTGACATCAGCTTGATACTTTTGGGACAGACCTCATACAATTACTTAGAACAGCATTTCTCAGTATGACATATAGTTTTATGCTCTTTTGTGAAGGCCTGTCATTATTTTCTGAAACATAGTACATACATTTATTTTTTTGGAATTCATATCTTGCTTTACAGATAAGATTTTGATATTGGAACCATGTCATAAGGTGTTTTTATATTTCTCATAACCCTATAAGGACTCCCCCATGCACAGCATAGTTAATAAATGTTTGTTAAGTGATTGTTAGAGAAAGGAGCAGCAGTCCTCGCTGACTTGTGTGCACCCACCATTCATTATTCAGATACTCATCTATCTGTCCCAGAGGAGATGTATGTGAACTGCCTTCAGAGGCTGAAGAAAGCCAGAGGGCTGGAAGGTATGACCGTAATGTTCTCCCAAAGCAGTTTTACTTTTAGAAATACCATGTTCTGTTTCTAGAAGGATTATGTTCACTAGTGATGCAACAAATGAAATGAACAATAGACAGAACATGGTGAGGCGATCAAGCTGCTATTTCTGGGGAGCTGGAGAGGAGGACCAGGCGATGGGGGAAGCCGAGGGCCCTGATGTCTGCTGTGGTATTGAGCTCTTGCAAGCTGAATGCCGAGGGTTAATTTGTCATAATAAAATCAGCATGAGCGTTGCCAAAGAAGCCTGAGCAGACCCTCAAGTAAGTAATTAATTCTGGCTGCTTTCCGCTCTCCAGCTTTCATCATTCTTAATGTTATCTAATTGTAAAATTATTCTCCAAACCCTTCTCCTCTAAAGGAAGAAAATGCCCAGCTCTGGCTCACTTTGCTGGGGGGCTTGCTTGCCTCCTGCATCTTGGTGCAAGTACCCAAGATGATGCTAATTAAGGGTGTGTGAATACTGGAAAACTTTTGATCCACTTCCATAAAGCAGACTACAACAGAGTTCTAGAAAAGTCTTTTCTGTGTGCATAGAGCTGCCCTTCTGGGGGAAGCATCAAGTTGTCCCCCACAGCTCTCTGGCCTTCAGACCTCACAGTGACCTTGATGGACCCTGGGATGGGGGTGCAAAGAAAAGACTCATGTGAGGAGGTGAGAGAGGTTCCAAGCTGGCTGGTAGTTACCACTGTTATTAGGGGTGATAAGGAAACTATCAGGGATCATCCCACTTCATAATATCCAGGCTTGTAATGTCAGATAACTAAAGTGTTCACCTCCAAAGGATTCTCTTCCATTCCCTGTGTCTTCTTCCTTCAACTATGGGGGTTCTCCTGTGGACAGAGTCATTTTTCATCTATAACCATGCAAGAGAGTCCAAGCTGTCTTTTCCACTGTCACCACCTGCCTGGGCTACAGGTCTGGGATCTATAGGTATCTTTGGCAATGTAAACGCAATGTACTATTAACATGATGACTATTTTCTTCAGCCTCGTTAAAAAATAGAATGGACAACCTTGGATGGTGTCCTGGTCAGGGGGGAAATAGCACATGTGTCTCTGGGGTGAGATATAAAACTGAGGGCCTGACCTCTTTTGGCCATTATAGACCTTTGGGTCCTCCCCTGTCTCTTTGTTTCCTACAAGAATAGTGGTAGTATTAATTCTGTGGCTGGCTAAATTCTAACTGGGGTAATTATACTGTCACCCTATGTTCCCCTGGAGATTTGGTTAGAAAAGTTACTCTTTGATCATGCTCTTAAATCCTACTGCGCCGGGCTCTGTAACATGGCAGGTGAAGAATGGCTATGGATTCAGCCTGCCTCCCTCCACTGTGTGAGTGATGCTAATTCTATGTATGTATTCTGCTGAGTGCTTGAGGATCCTTGTAGGGAAAGCTGCTGCAGTAAGCACGAGCTATTATTAGTGGAGTTGCAAAAGAGAAGAGAAGATGGAAGAAAGAAATTGTTGTGCCAGGCTTTATTTCTTTGATACATTTTATTTAAAGTTATCAACAAACAATTATCCAAATAATGGGGGAGTTTGGGAGCAGGTTAGGATTTCATGATGTATATACTGTGGGGGTGCAAAAGTAGGTTTATAGTTGTTCACATAGGAAACACGTAGTGTAAGCACATAACACTGTATGTTATATATGTATGTGTGTCTGTGTGTATATATACACATACATATACACACATATACATGTATATGTATGAATAGCTAAAAATAAGTGTTTTAAACACATAACACTTTTCATCATAAAAGACCCAGAGAACCTATTGGGTGATAGCTGTGTATTATTGATAAATAGCCTGTCATGCTGATGTGGCCAGTGAAATGTTGGTGTTGGGTTGGTACCCAAGCTGGGTACCTTTCAGCTGGTATTGATTTAGGGCCAAAAATTATGCTTTATTGTTTTAGCAAGAGATTCATAAAGACAGTAATTATGAACTTCATTAAACTTCTCAAAGGCTAAATTATTAAACCTGTAAAAGGAATAACTAGCTAAAAATGGTTTATAGAATGTAAGGGTTTGGTGAACACTGAGGACTTAAATAAAATGCACAGAGCCCATTTATAACTCCAGTGCAACTGGCCATGCATTGAAACAAGCATGTGTAGAATTTTAGGGACAGATCTAGACATAAATGCTTATGTTTTCATTAATTCCTTTGTGTCTCCTTTTCATTTCTTATATATATTTTTGGTGACTAAATTAAAAAAAAAACAATTTAGTGGTCTTTATAATTCTATATAATGGAAAAGCTCTAACTATATATTAATAAGAGATGGAATTTCTTTTGTAAATCAGTATGTAACAAAAATAATAATGCAAAATCCCATTTGTGATCATGGAAAGATGCTATGAAATCTAGTTACAAAATCATGTTTTTATATCATTATAGACTTGTGAAAGTATACGTTTTTAATTGTGTATAGTATAAGAAATAATTCTAGACATCTACATCAAACTTCAACTGTGATTAGCTCCTAGTGGCTTGATCCTCTTTTATCTGAACATTATGAGTTATATTTTTTGCTGAACATTGTGAGTTATATTTTATGATGAGTATCAAATACTGCATAGAATAAATTCAAAACAAGACCACAGAGAAAATATAATCACTGCCACATAGTACACTAGCAAAAGAACTTAGGAAAGAAGAATTCATTCTATTGGATTGTATCAGTTAGTTGTTATAAAAGTCAGTTGAAGATTGGTTTGTTCTGAATATAGTGGTTTTTTGGTTAAGGGAACATGATACTGTTCTGAGATGATACTTTCCAAGGGAACTTGAATTCTGAGGTTCCATTAGAAATTTCAACACAGTGCTTCAACCTGACTTACCCTTTGATGTTCACGTGACAAGCAATCCTTTTATGGAGACCTGGGTTATTCTGCAGCTGCAGGTGGTTGTCTTTCTTAAGCTCAGAGACCCTGAAAAGGGACTGGGGGTGAGGGCAAAGACCTTAGGGGCCATGTGGAGACAAGTTTTTTGGGGGGAACCTGCAACCTCTTGTGCTGTTGGAAGTAAATAATAAAAGAAATATCAAAAAAATAATAAAATGTTAATCCAAGTTTTACTATGAAATACCAAAAAGTACTTTGGGATGTTACCATTTATTTTATATTAAATTAATTTTATTGGGGTGATAGTGGTTAATAAGATTACATAGTTTCAAGTGTACATTTCTATAATACATCTATAATAATATAATATTTCTATAATATTGTATGGTATTTACCACCCAATGTCAGATCTCTATCACCATGCACTTGACACCCTCTATCCTTTACCACCCACTCTGTCCCTCAGGTAACCACCACATTGTTGTCTGTGTCTGCGAGTTTTTGTTTGTCTTGTTAAGTTGTTGCTTTCAATTGCATATCCCATATATGGTTTCTGACTTCCTCTGTCTTCCTTATTTCACTTAGCATGATATTCTCAAGTTCCATCCATGTTGTCACAAATGGCTGCATTTCATCTTTTCTTATGATGGAGTAGTATTTCATTGTATATATGTACTCCTCCTCCTTTATCAATCGTCTATTGAAGGACACTTTGGTTGTCTCCATGTCTTGGCCACTGGGCATAATGCTGCAATGAACATAGAGATGTATGTGTCTTTGCAAATAAAATTTTTCAAATTTGGGGGGTAGATATCCCAAAGAGAGGTTGCTGGGTTATATGACAACTCTATTCTTAATTTTTGTTTTTGAGGAACCTCTATACTGTTTTCCACAGTGGCTATACCAGATACATTCCCTCTTTTCAAAATGTCCCCTTAATCTTAGTCTAAAAATAAGTAAACTAGCTAGATTGCAGCAAGTGCTTATAATGTCAGGTATTCTTTCAGCAGCTTTAAATATGTTACCTCATTGTAAACTCCCAATGGGTCCAGGAGGTAGATGCTGTTATTGTGTTCCATGTGCAAACACTGGGGTACAGGAAAAAGAAGTAATTTTTCTAAACTTAAGCACCTTATATAAAAACCTTTACCTTTTCACTTCATAGCCTGTGCATTCCACTGTCATTCTAGAAACTGTTAAGAATGAGAATAGCCTTTGAAATTTTTTCTGAGATTCAGTATCTCCATGTGTGAAACAAGGACAACAATCTCAGCTTTAAAACTGAGAAGATTGCATGAGAAGGCTTACAGCATTTGAAGTAGTATTTATTTGCTCTTTATTCCTTTTCAAAGGATAGGTTTGTAGACACTAGGCAGACCATGCTCACTGGCTGTAGAAACAATAAATCCATCTCTTTCTAGCTTCTGAAAAACTCTATATGGCTATAAGTAATAGTAAATAGGCTTCCAATCTACTTTAAATTTTTTTTTCAATTATTTTTCAGAGAGAGGGGAAGGGAAAGAGGCAGACAGGGAGAGAAACGTCAATGTGTGGTTGCCTTTCACCTGCCTCCAGCTGTAGACATGGCTGGAGACCTGGCTTACAACCTGGTTATGTTGCCCTGGCTGGGACTCAAACCAGCGACCTTTGGGTTTGTAGGTTGGCACATTATCCACTGTGTCACCAACCAGAGCCCCAATCTACTTTTCCCCCCCTACCTTTTCAAGCCATGGTCACCACCAAATCAATAACCATGTTTTTCAAATAACAAAAACTAAACATGATACGATAAATTATTTTTCCAAGTTTTAAAATTGATGAAAATGTCTATTATAGAACATTATGGAAAGGTATAAGAATTATCTTTTCATCCACAGAATGAATCACTAATTGAAAATAATACTGCATGAAACTTAATATTGTGCTAGAAAAATCTCAAGCCAATGATCACCAGACTTTAAACAGATATTATTTATTATGTCACAGGATTGGGGAAATACATTTATAGCTATTATCAGACTTGCTCTTAGACAGTATCTTTGTTGGAAAACTATCTAGACAACTCCTGCTTGAGGAAGTGAGAACTACTTGAGACATAAGAGGGAGGCTCCCTGCATGAGACCAGAGAAGATGTAGATTGGCTCTGCATCTCAATGGAGGAGAAAAGATGATGACTAGTCCTGAGAATGGAGAAGCTGCTGAAGCAAAGAAGATAAATTCTGAGAGTGCTGGTGTGTAAAAATCCATCCTCCATCTTGCATTGCTGTGGGAATCTTGGTTCTTACACATTTCAAATGGCTTGAGATATTTAAAAAACTCCACGTGGCTGAATGAGCACTGGAATCAACTACAGCAGAACAGAGAACAGCCATGATGAAAGAGAGGTGCAGAAGTGGGGAAAATCCATGGACAGAATCTACCTTCCCCTCTCTTTGCTTTGGGGGTTCTCAGAAATAAGAGGGAGGTATCATATGAAAACAAGTGTATGCAAGGGTGGGGAATGTGAGCTAAAAGCAACTAGAACCTAAAGGTCAGGGATGCTCATGGGATACTTGAATTACATTTGTAAACATATTTTGTTTGGGTCTCTGCAACATTTAACATAAAGCAGGATAAAGAAAGAATCTCAGTTCCCTGGCCTCGGGTTTAAATTTGTATGATTTTATGGTTTCCATGTAAAATAAAACAAAAGCACTTCACTTAGGAATTATGGTCCCTGTTGGAATGGCTTTTTAGGTAATTGGAATTTTGTTTTATAAAAGATGCTAGTGCCCAGCTAAAGGGTTTCCTTATGTCCCCACCCTGACATTTGACAGGGTTTCTAAGCTGATTGTGTATTGTAATGGCCAATTTAGATTTCAGCTGTGAATGGCAAGCAGATCAGCTCACTAGTAATTTACTTAGTCTTTCTGTTTTGAGATTGTCCTTGCTTTTCTTACGGAAAAACTTCAGGCTCTGTCTCTACCTCTCATTGAACTATAACTGCTTAGGTTATGCCAAGTAGCATCTTGTGACTAGAGATAACACCAGTGTGAGAACTTAATGCTCCAGCTATGGGATGTCCATGTGTGGACATGTGGACACACGGCCTTGGGACTACATTCCAGGCAAGTGGACATCTGGTGGATGGACAGGTAGGTAGGTATGTCACAGTGTTCACAAGGTCCATGGACAGTACTAACACAGCCACCAGAGGCTGCAGAGGTCAGAAGGTTTTAGAAAGATTCAAACTAAATGGTAGCTCCTCTTTTTTACATCCCATTCATTCTAGTTTACTACTCATCATCCCCAAATACTCAACTATCAACCCCAAAGGATATTAGTAGCCTCCTAATTACCCATCACAGTGAAAACTTTTCATCTTTAACTTGACCTCAAATTTGACAATATTGATCTCTCTTCTTGATTTTATCCCAAGTTCCCCAATGGGACTATTCTTTTCGTTTTTATGTTTCTAACCATTCACATGAATCTCTTTTAATGGTACTTCCTTTTTCTTTTCTTTTCCATAATTTATTTCCCAGGCTTTAGCTGTCATTTCCAAGACACTGTATTTTTTAAAAGTCCTTCAGACTGATAGGCACAATTCTTTTATTCTCAATCTATTCTCTCCCCATTCCTAACCCCTTACAATGACTAAATCCATTGTTTCTATTTATTCTTTTAAAATTATGTCCTAATTTTATCATTTTTGCTTGACTCTAGATTGCTTTCCTTTAACTTGGGAAATAATAATAGGTTTTAAATTGTAATTTTTCACCCTTCCACACCATTCTCCATTGTGTGGGAAGATATCTTCCTCACATTTGAGGTAGACTGTTACATGGGCTTCCCAATAGGCATGTCACCCAGTATCCATGCCCTATATTTTTCATGACCTCCATTGACTCTGGGGCTGGTCATGTGACTTCTTTGGCCAATTATGTATTAGGACCTATGAGGCCATTGCAGGGTTGATAAATGCTGGTACATCAGAGCTTGTCTTTTAGAAACCTTCCCTCTTGGACTCCAGTCACCATGCAGTGAGGAGAATGTTGGAGGGACAGGGCCCATATTTTGGAGAATGAAGTCCTGCAGACTGTGGTCACAGCCAGATCCCCAGACATAAGTAAGGTGTCTGGATTTCCAGCCCCAGCTGAGTTCCCAGCTGAACGCAGCTGCATGAGAGATGCCAACTGAACCCACATGGGGAACTGACTCACTGGCCCACATGATCCTCACAAGTTACGAGTTGCTGTTATTTTCAGCCACTAAATTTTGAAGTGCTTGGTTATGAAGGAATCAAAAACTGAAACATCACTTGTAAGCTTAAAATCCTTTGCTGGTTTCTAATTTCCTCTGGGCGAAACCAAAGCTCTTTTTAATATTTTGTTAGACTTTGAAATGAGGACACAACCTGACTTTACAGTCCCATCTCCCATCTTTCCTCACACAGTGGGCTTCTCTGGTTGCTCGTGGCACTTTGTGAAGTGTCATCCATTTCTTTCTCATGTGGTCAACTCCTCAAGCTTCAAAACTTGATTTATATATCACCTTCTTGGTGACTTTTTCCAGGTAGTTAGCTACCGAGTACATGTATCTTTATGCACTTGACCTGTTTGCTTATATTAGCTTTTGTTACACATTTGCCTATCAATTTGCTTCTCCAATTGAACGTAGAGATTAAGTGACCTGGTCCCCACTTGTCTCTGGCCTTATCTTGCTCTCAGCCTCCAGATGCTGCAGCCATGTTGAGTCCTGTTCTCTCTCCTGGGTTACTCACCCATTGTCATCCTTTGACAAACCTTGGCCCACCCACAAGGCTGTAATAGTTCATGAATTTCATTTATAACAACTCTACTAAGCCCCCTAAACAGCTCTTATTTCACGTGTTCTTAAGCAACTCTCTGTCTGCATCTCACAGAGAACCAAAACTTGTAGAATCAGAAAATAATTCTTTGTTATCCTTGTATCTAGAACCAAGCCTAATACAGAGTGTATATTCAATAGATATTAGCTCCAACAAAGAAGAAATGAATGACAATGAATAAATGACTGTTCTTAATGTATACTAGGCACACATCCTGGATTTTTAAGGATAGCTATGTTTTCTAGTGCTCTATACCAGAGTTGCACTTGCCAAGTTTTGGTTTGGAAAAATAAGATTCATGTATCCATAAGGGTAAAGTATAGCTGGGATATTGCTTTTCGTTATTTGAACTATTCGCTTAATGTAGCCTAAACTTGCATTAACTTTTATTAGCAGCTATATCATACTGTTAGCTTATAATGAAATTGTGGTCAAATAAAATCCCCAGGTCTCTTTCCCATGAACAATTGTCAGAATGTATAAACAAACTGGTTGAATTAATAGCTGGAAACCGCTAATCGGGAAACCCTATTGCTTAAAATGCAATTCTTTCCAGGCCAAATGTTTGCCCATCTTAATGGTAATTGCACAACGCATTTGCAGCTAAGAGCTCATTAAAACTTGATGCTCACCTGTGCTCAGGCCGCACAGAGGGCACACACGGGTTAGGGCCATGGCCAGGTGATTGCCTCCTGGGCTAGCCCCATTGTGAGTTGCAGTTAGAGCCACACAACGTCTATGCCTTTGTGCCATGATTTATATAGGGAGCTTGTGTCCCAGGGGAGTTGAAGCAATTCAGAAGCAGCAGGAAGAGACAGGGAGGCAGGTGAGCGGAGAATTGAGTGACTGTTAGAGGTATTGTGATACCTTGTTAATTATTAACTCTGGCCGCAGGCTGTCAGGTTAACCGGAAGGGGAGGGTGGACCTAATTAGGTATCCAAACAGCATTTCTAAGGAGCGGATGCAGTCCAGAAATAGGCAGTTTCCATGGGGCTTGGCACAGAAAAAGTTGTACACCTTCAGTTTTAGAAAAAGCTGAATGCATCCCAGAAGTCCTTGCATGCTAAATTGCTATCACCCATGCTCCGTGCTGGTTAAATATGTGACCTGTGCCTCAAGCTGCCTGTGTTGGAAGAGACTCTGTAGGTTTGATGGTCAATTTTTAACCCAAGGTGAGATGAATGGTTCATAGAAGAGGAAGAAGAAACAGATATTCGGGCTACATTAGGGCAGATGTTTAAATTACCATTTTGTTCAGCGTGAAGTCACTGAGCAAGAACTTGGTGCTATGATTGATATTGCAATGACTCAAATATAAAGTGACTTCTGCAAAATTATTTTGGGAAAATTATACATGGAAGACTGAGGGTCTGAAGAGATCAAGGGATTAAAAATCTAGAGATTGGGTAAATAAAGAAATTCAACTCCTTGGAAGGGGAAGCGAAGAAAGGGGTCCCCGGAGGGACAGGAGGACCTGCCCAAGCACATCTGCCCCGTGCAGTCAGGAGCCAGGGCTGCTCTGTACCTCTTCTTGCACAGGTTGGTCACCTAACTGCTTTGCCTCACACCAACACATGTAAGATACAGGAGGGTGTCACGTCACAGGGTTGTCATGACAATGAAATGGGACAGCATACATGAATTTCCCAGGACAACCAACCCTTCTGTCCATGGGAGAAGCTTGATCAACAGCAGGCACTTTACCCACACCTGCCATTAATCCAGGTAGGAGCAAACAGGAGGATTTTTCAAGGACAAGTGACTTCAGATTTCTGGAGACAACTTCCTGATGGAAATGAAAAATTTTCTTTCATCTAACATGTTTGCCCCTGGCCTGTGCTACCTTCCCGCACTGTCTCCAAGGTGTGTTTTTAACAACCAGAGTGGGCCCTTCAGGTGACGGGCTCCTCTTGTGCTGTACAATGCGCAATCCAAATAACAGACCATATACTTGGGCCGCCCCTCATAAATTGCATTAAGTGTTTGTCGATTTTTGTTTTCTTTTCATGAAAGTGAAAATGTTGTTTTCTTTCCATGAGGTGAAACGTACCCATTATAGAAAAGTCAGGAAGCACAGAAAAGCCAAATGGCAACACAACTCAACAACTCAGACACAGTCTCTCTTCCAACTTTAACATGTAGGGACGTTTCCTTCCAATTTTTTTCTTTATATATTTATCTCTGGCTCTTTATGAATTATATATTCTGTTCTCCCTCTCTAGTCTTAAGTTTAAGTTTAACAAAAATGGAACTGACTATTTAAACATTAATTTAAGAATGAAAGAGAATCTTTTGTGATTCCCTGTGTAGGATAATAAATTCAAGAACCTTTCTTCTCCCTATTTTCACTTTCCTCTCATCTTTTTGACACAATCTGAAATGCTAGCATTAGTCTCTAGTAGGCTTTTACATTAGATATCCCTTTAAAATTATTTATAATTTTGATATTTAATATCATAAAATGAAATTAAGCTCTAAAATAAAGGACATGGAAACCAAAGAACCATCACTATAGTAAGTTTAGAACACCCAAGAAGAGATTATTAAATTGATAGCACATACACACATACAAAGGCTTGATGTCAAAGTGGAGGACAACTGGTGACTTTGAAGTCATATGTGTGTCTTTGTTAGATGGAAGGTATTCAGAATTATTCAATTTGAGATTAAAACTCAAGATTTATATTTGCACCAAATCCTTCTTTTCAGTGTTACCAACAGAGTTATTGTCTAGATGTTGCCTCTGGGGCTCAGCTATAAATATTCTTTAAAAAATTAAGTGTTAGAGTGCTTTACAGTTTGCAATGTATATTTACTTAATGCATTACATTGAATCTCCATATAAACCCTTAAAAGTTAGGAATAATTGTGTTCATTTTCATACCCTAGGAACCTGGGCCCAGAATGGCTGAGTTGCTTTCCTAGAGACTCAAGATAGTGAACAGCAGAACCCAGATTTCATGCCTGAGCCTTCTCCAAACCTGGATGCTTCCTGGGTGAGCACCAGACTTGTCTGAGAGAACAAGGATGTCAGGGGTTCCAGTTTGGAGTCAAGGTCATGAGTTATTTTCCGTATGTTGGAGGAATCATGGTCTTTAGTTGAAGGGATCACATGCTTTATTGTATTCTTCCTCTTTAAAAAATCATTCAAACACTTGCTGTCCAGAGAGTAAATTTATATTCTTTTCTCACTAATTTTATTTTTGAACTGCCTCGAACACATCTACTACATACAAATTCACATGCAGACAATAGCACATTAATGCAATGTTTTAATTTTTGCCATTTAAATTGTTAAATGAGAAGAGTAAGATGAATCATCCCTAAATTTATAGCATTTGGTACTATAAGAGTATTTATCTCAAGGTTTAGTATGATGCCAAAGTGTTTAAAAAACAATTTTATAAATATCTAGTTCTGTCATTACTATTTTTCTTTCTTTTATTCTGCATGTTGAATATATTATATACTAATGTAGTATGTATGTATAGTACATATACAAATGTATAGTAATATATGTATATACTATATTTTGGTTGTCACTAAAGTGGGTTGAATCACCCAGATAACCTGGATGTGACTTATCAAGGCCTTTAGCGTACTGGGCATATACAATGATGATATTGTTATTCTTTTCTTTCTAAATGCTTAAGAATCCTGGTCTGTGTCTTCTAAGGAATGAGAAATAAAAACTTACAAAATGTGTATTTTCTTTTTCTTTTTTAAAAGATTTTATTTATTATTTTTAGAGAGAGAGGAAGGGAGAGAGAGGCAGAGAGGGAGAGAGACATCAATGTTTGGTTACCTTTCACCTGCCTCCAGCTATGGACCTGGCTGGAGACCTGGCTTGCAACCTGGTTATGTACCCTGCCTGAGGAATCGAACCCGTGACCTTTGGGTTCACAGTCCAGCACCTTATCCACTATACCACCAGTCAGGGCTTCAAAATGTGTATTTTCTTAACTACCCCTTTATTAAAGAATTAGAATCAAAACAAAACAATAACTTCCCTGTGGAAATGACATAAGTAAGGATGTTCCTATTCAAAATAAGTTTAAAATTAGAATGCAGATAATTTTGAGAAATCTGTGGTCATCCTCTATGTTTTATGACTAGTAATTTACCTTAACTTAGGGTTGTAATTTAAGTTCTGTTTTTTAAAAATAATATTAACTGATTTCCAGATCTATTTCTCATTGATCCTGTTATTGTGGCTCTAATCTGATGAACACAAATAGAAATTTAGGTCTCTGTGCCTTCCCAGATTGTTTTTTTATCTTCTGATATTACAGGTGATGAAAGTTACCTAGAATCATTGCTTTTTCAGTAGGAGGTAAAATTTAATGTATAATGGGAAGTGTTTACAGAAATTGAAGATATTGTTAGGGTAGGAAATGGTTGCTGCTTAGAATAGTTACATTTTGAAAGAACTAAACTATTATAAAATAATGTACAAATTGATTTGGAATACAAAATAGTGAACTTTAAATGAATTAGTGTGCATGTTTTACCATTGCCTATATAAACTATAACTGGAAATTTATGACTAATATGAGTGTAAAATTATTTATGTATTTTCTTTATGTTATTTGTTATTAAACATGAGTTATAGGAACTGATAACTAATTTATTTGTATATTCCTCCTTTCCCCTCTTCTCATTCCTAGGAGATCTAAGAATATTTTCACAGACACTGTAAATCTGCTAAATTCCTCTCTTGATTTCTCCCTAGGTATTAAGAAATGTCCACCTTTATTATGCCTTTACTACATGTCAGGCAAATAGCTGTTTTTTGTAAGCTACTCCATGTAAACGCCACTACTTCTCTATAAAGCAAACACTGTACTTGTCATTTTGCAGATGAAAACGCTGAGCCTCAGACCAGTCTAATAATGGACCTTAAGTCATGCAACTCATAAATGCCAAAGCTAGAATTTCAACCCAGTTTCAATTGATTCCAAAATCTGCCTTTATTTCTTTTCTCTACATTATATTATTTCTAAATTCCCCTAAAGTTGAGTCAACTTTATGAAAGTCTTTAGTTTCAGGAATTCATCTACTAAGCGATCTTTTTCTTCATCATGCCCCCAAAGGCAGTTGTTATCTAGTTCTCAGGGAGCCCCTGGGGAGAAATCAGAGAGTGTGTTAGCAAGCACGTAATGGAAGTACCACACTTACATAGCTACTGATTGCATTTACATTTCCCTACCTGGTAATTTCAGCCTTTACCCAATCAGTGACAAGAATAGAAAACACCAAAGCAGAGAAGAATGTATGAAAGATTCCACCCACTTCTGGTCAAGATGACAGTATAGATAAATATGGCCTAGCTCCTTGCACAACCACATCAAAATTACAACAAAATAGAACAACCATCATTTAGAACCATCAGAAATTGAGTTAATCGGTAAAGAAACCGCATCCATCCAGACTAAGGGGAAGGGCTGAGACACAGAATGGGCTTGTCCCACATCCATGTGTGTTGGATAAAAATTTAAGGGGGATATCTTGAGAGCCAGGAGTCCTAGCTCAACACCAGGCCCCAGCCCAGGGTTCCAATGCCAGTAAGCTATATCCCCAGAACTTCTGGCTGCAAAAATTAGTGGGGATTTAGTCAGTGGAAGAAACTTCTGGGGTCCCAAGTGAAACTGGAAAAGCTGGTGTTTGTACTGCCTGTCATCTACCAGACTGAAAAAGCAGAGACAGGGATTAAATCTTTATGGGAGCTTTATTCAGCTTTATTCAGCTTTATTCAGATGGTCAGCTATCTGAGAAGACAGCAGGTTTGTACCCTAACAGACTGTCTTACATTCCATTATAAATGGGCCTGTTTTATAAGGCGAGGAAAGGTGTAGGTAAGGGGTTTGGAATTCAGGGAAAAAGTTGATGAGATCAAAGCTGCAGGATTCTTTCATCTGGGTCCTAGGCGAAGGTCTTCTGTCCTGGGTGGAGGTCTTTGCGGCCTGGAGTCAAGGTGGGTCATACCTTCAGTTCCTGAAAACATTAGCTTTTACATATGTTAATTATTAAGCTTATTAGCTGTTACCTAAAATTAAAATTTTCCAGCAGTTGAGTCCTCTATCACAAGCAAATCTCTTTAAAGGGCCCACACATGGACTTACTTAGACTCCCTCCCTCAGAACTCCAGCACCAGGGTGGCACAGTGGCATACAGGGAGGAACAGAAATATCTGGCATCAAGGAGAGAGCTGGGGGACAACTTCTCCCAGACAGAAGGTGGACATAAGCCATTGTCCCTTTTCCAAACCCTTACTTGACAGAGCCACAGAGCCAGCAGGTGAGTGTCATATCTTTGATTCCATGGACCTGGCCAATACTTTTTGTCCCACCCTGTAACGCCCTGGAGGTTCCATCCCACTAAACTTGCTACAGCTTTTAACAAGTTGCTTTTCCATGTAAATGATTTGTCTTGGCTCCTGCTTCACAACTCCCTAACTACTTTCAAATAAGCATAGCTGCCTCAGTGAGCCCCTACCCTCCATACCGCCTGCTGAGTGGGCACAGGCATGGCCTTAGCAGTTTGACTTCACCCAGAAATCTCCAAGCCCAACACAAATAGCAGCATCTCAGCTTGCTTTTTAACTCAAATAGCGTGGCCTGGAGCAAAAAAAGTAAAAAAACACAACTTTTGGGGGCTGACCTTGGCCTGTACCACCTGGGAAACCCCAGATCCTGCTCACCCAGTGGACAGCTGCAGACCATGTCAGAGCACCACCACCTGCCCCGCACAGCTGACCCTCCAAGGACGATGGAGGTTGGGGGTTAGTGGTCACAGTCAATCCTTGCAGCTGACTGGTCAGGGTGAATCCTTCCCATTGAGCTGCCAACAGCAACCAAGGCTCAATTATAAGAGGAAGGTATGCTGAGCCCACATGAAGGGTGCACCTCAAGTGCCCAGCTTGGAGGATAGATGAGGCTGTGCCACTGGACCCATATATGACACCTACTACATTAGGCCATGCTACCAAGACAAGGAGTCATATAGCAGCTCTACCTAATACATAGAAACAAACACAGGAAGGCTGCTAAAATGGGGGGACAAAGAAACATGGCCCAAATAAAAGAACAGCACTGAACTCCAGAAAAATAACTAAACAAATGGGAGATAAGTAATCTATCAGATGCAGAGTTCAAAACATTGGTTATAAAGCTGCATAAGAAAATTAGAATGCCAATAGTATAAAAAATATGCAGTCAGGAACAAAAGATACACTTTCCCTATTTTATAGGGAAAGAACAGTAGAGTGAATAAAGCCAAGAACCAAATCAATTATTTGGAATATAATGAAGCAACAACAAAATAAAAACAAACAAACAAACAAACAAACAAAAAACCCCAGAACATCATAAAGGAAAAGTCGTTTAAATAATGAGGATGGTTTAAGCAGCCTCTGGAAAACTTCAAGCATTTCAACATTTGCATCATAGGGGTGCTAGAAGAAGAAGAGAAAGAGCAAGAAATTAGAAATCTATTTGAAAAAATAATGAAAGAAAATGTCTGTAATTTGGTGAAGGAAATAGATGTGCAAGTCCAGGAAGCATAGAGGATCCTAAATAAGATGGATGCAAAGAGCCCCATTCTAAGACACATCATAATTCAAATGCCAAAGGTTAAAGATAAGGAGAGAATCTTAAAGGCAGCAAAATTAGTTACTTACAGGGGTATCCCCATAAGACTGTCAGCTGATTTTTCAAAATAAACTTTGAAAACTAGAAGGAATTGGTAAGAAATTCAAAGTC
Organism: Noctilio leporinus; assembly: GCA_004026585.1. Lineage (NCBI taxonomy): Eukaryota > Metazoa > Chordata > Mammalia > Chiroptera > Noctilionidae > Noctilio > Noctilio leporinus. The sequence goes on along the minus strand of PVIW01001437.1, from coordinate 270,794 downwards.
ATGAAAAGCAGGGACCTACAGCCAAGATTGCTTTACCCAGCAAAGCTATGGTTTAGAATCGAAGGGCAGATAAAATTTCCCAGACAAGAAAAAAACTAAAAGAGTTCATCAGCACCAAACCATTATTATATGAAATGTCAAAAGGACTTTTTTAAGAAGAAGATCAAAACTAATAATAAAATGGATATATATATTCGAATCTAAGAAACTAACAAACAAGAACAGAGAAAGAATCATGGATATGAGAGAGTTTCGATGGTTCCTAGATGGGAGGAGGTGGGAAAGAATGTGTGAATAGTTGAGAGGATTAAAAAATACAAATAGGTAGTTATAGAATAGCCATGGCGATATAAAATGCAGCACAGGATATGGAGTATCAAAAAGCTTATAGGCATCACCCATGGACATGAACAATGGTATGGGGATTGCCTGAGGGAGTGATGGTTACTGGGTGGAGGTTGGGCAAAGTGGAAAAAATTGGGACAACTGTAATAGAATAATCAATAAGATATAATTTTTAAAAGATTCCATGGCTGGTGACACAGCAGATAAGGTACTGGCCTGCAAACCCAAAATGTCACTGGTTCGATTCCCAGCCAGGACAACATAACTAGGTTGCAAGCCAGGTCTCCAGCCAGGTCCGTAGCTGGAGGCAGGTGAAAGGCAACCATACATTGTTGTTTCTCTCCCTGTCTGCCTCTCTCCCTTCCCCTCTCTCTGAAAAATAATAAATAAAATCTTTAAAAAAAAGATTCCACCCATTTTGTATCTTTTACTATGACTAAACCTTCTTTTGTAGTTTGAGAAGGAAGGAAGGAAGGAAGAAAGAAAGAAAGAAAGAAAGAAAGAAAGAAAGAAAGAAAGAAAGAAAGAAAGAAAGAAAGAAAGAAAGAAAGAAAGAAAGAAAGAAAGAGGAAAGAAAGAAGAGGATAAGAATCCTCTGTTCTGTTATTACCTCTTTCCTTGAGTTCTGTGGATTTTATATATACACATTCTGTAGATAAGAACAAAACTTTAATTTTGTCCATCTTAGTCAATAAAGCATGGCTAGAAATAGGCTATGCTTTTGATATGTGCTCAAAAAACATACACCAATATGAAAAGCCACACAAAATGGAACCCTTTTTCTTTTTAAAGGGGCTGGGATGGTGTACTGGGATGGAATGAATATGCACATAGCAATATAACAGGCTTGGGTTAGAACCACACCCCGGCCACTTTGGGTGAATTATAGATGTTGATAGTCTTAGTTTGCTATTTGTGAAGTCGTACTAGTAATACCCCATAGAGTAGGAAAAGACTAATAAGGTAATGGGTTCAGTATGGATATTATAGTTGAAAAAATGCCAGCTACCCCCCAGGGAAGCAGAGTCCTGCCCTACCAAGGTGTGCTATGACAGAAGATGGCTTTTATGTCCTTGATCTCACGGTGCCCTCATTTCCTGACAATTAGGATCAGGCTCTTTTGTATTTATCTTCTTGTTAATTGAATGACTAGTTCTGGATAATGGATAATTCTCAATTTTCTATTTTTAGAAAGTGTATAAATATCTAAATTAGATTTAGGCAAAGTGAGCTGCAGTATTTGATTTGCCTAGGACATAATTAGGTTGCTTCGTTTACCTACACAGTTGCAAGCAAACTTTAGCTTGTTAATCTGTGAAGAACTTTGATGAACCTTTGAACTAGATAAAAATATGCCAGTCAAGGCAAAGTTCTACTCTATTCTTTGAGATATTTCAAAGGACTAAAACTGACTAATACATTTGGTTTTATAATATCATCTGCAAGCTCTGATCATGCCACTCTGAAATCTTCAGAGGATTCTAACTGCCTCAGAGTCAAGTAAAAGACATTACGGTGAGCTTTAACAAAAATAAAATAAAATAAAAAACTAAGAGGAAAACAAACAAAAGAACATTGTGCCAGGAATCAGAAGACACTCACGTCTGGTTCCGGTTCTTCCCTTCAGCTCACTGATTTTGGGCAAGGTGAGTAGTTTCCCATGCCTCAGTTTCTTTATCTGTGAAGTAAAAGGATAAAAATCATAGGGTCAGAGAAAGGTTCGAATGTCATCATGTCTGTGAAAATGCATTTGAGAATTCTAAGTGTAGCTTTGGTGGCTGGGCATTGCTACAGGAACTCTTGGAAGGGCCAGCCCTGAGATGCATGTCTTGTGTTCTTTCCTCCTTCACCTCCTCATGCCAGGTTCCTCCTTCAGAACCCCTATTTTTCATTCTTCTGCCCCTCACTGCCCTGCTTTATTGCACCAGCACCTTTATTGGCATTTGTTCCAGTACAAGAATGCCCCATACCCTGCAGGAATTCACCTGTCAAGACCTGGCTGTCATATTGCACCAACATAACTCTGTCACCCACACTCTGCCAGTAGGACCCTCTGCTCAGTCTGCCCAGTCTGGCTTCTACGGCATAGTGCAGTTAGTGGACTACCACGTGCTGCCTTGTTTTATTGAATCACAGGCAACATGATTTGTTTAATTAAAACATCAGTACCATTCTCTCAATTTTCACCTTTTCTTTTTCTACTGGTTCAGAGAACTACACCCTCCACATGTGGTTCTGATGCTGGTGAATTTCAGGCCCTTCCACAGGATCATGAAGGCATTCTAAGGACCCCTGCACAAGAGGCTGTGCTGTGGCAAGATGGCTTATTTGGGGGGAGAGGGAGTCAGCCCTTGGGTTTTTAATGTCCCATCTACATCTGTTCTGCATGGAAAAAGTTCAACCTTATCCTCAGCAAGGCCAAAACAAAGCCAAGGTCAAGAATTTCTGTTTCATATCAAAGCTTAGCCCTTTCTAGCATCCAACTAATTTAGCTTGTGTTCCCAGTTGAATCCATGGCTGGCTGAGGTATTCAGACTCCTGTCGCAGGTTTGTATGTGGAGTCTACTTGGCCATCAGCCACTTGGCTGCTAAGGCCAGATGCTATGGAGATGGGACACATGAGTGCATAGAATATAGAATGAGTGCAGGGAGGGAAGGAGGGGAGAGAGAGAGAGAGAGAGGGAGAGGGAGAGGGGGGAGAGAGAGAGAGAGAGAGAGAGAGAGAGAGAGAGAGAGAGAGAGAGAATGAGAGAGAGAATTTGTTTCTCTGGAATTATATTAGCTTAAGTTTGGGATGGGCCAGGTGCTTTTATTTTTTTCAAAATAACCAATCAATTTCCCAGCTTTTGCGGGCTTTTTGATGAGTCCACCCCTAGTTAGGCTGACAGGCCTCTATAGTCAATCACCTCTCCCTGTGCTCCCCTCAACAATTTGGTAGTGAAAGGGGGAAAGGAGGAGCATTAACCCCTTGGCAAAGAAATACTATGATCCCCTGGGGTGTGAAGCTGTAGCTTCCTGGTAAAGCAAACAGGTTCCTGCTCCCCAGTTTATTAAGTTCAATGTCTAATTTTCTTTGCTCTTTTTCCTTTATGAATATCTAACTGATTGCCTTATAATAATTGCTCCAGCACTGTTCCTTCTTACCTCCTCTGAGATCCTACTCTACACAAAGGCTCCTTGCATCCAACCAACTTCAGATCAAAACTGTTTTTAAAAAAGTTATGTTGCTGTTAACATGTACTATGTGGTTAGGCCCATAAGACTTGAGCTGTTGAACTCAAAGAGGACCACACCAAGATACATCATAATTAAAATGCTAAAGGCTAAAGATAGAGAATCTTAAAAGAAGCGAGAGAAAAGCAGAGAGTTACCTACAAAGGAGTTCCCATAAGACTATCAGCTGATTTCTTAAAAAAAAATTTTGCAAGCAAGAAGTAATTGGCAAGAAGTATTCAAAGTGAGGAAAAGCAAGAACCTACAACCAAGATTACTCTATCCAGTAAATCTACCATTTAGAATGGAAGGGTAGATAAAGTGCTTCCCAGGTAAAGCTAAAGGAGTTCATCATCAACAAGCCGTTATTATGTGAAATATTGAAGGGGTTTAGTTAGGAAAAAGAAGATCAAAACTATGAACATTAAAATGGCAACAAGTTCACAGCTATCAACAACTGAATACACACACACACACACACACACACACACACACAAACTAAGCAAACAACCAGAAGAGAAACAGAATCATAGATATAGAGATTGTTTAGAGACTTATCAGCTGGGATCGACTGGGAGGGGAAAGAGAGAAAATAGGGGAAATTTGCAGGGATTCAGAAGCATAATTGGTAGGTACAAAATAGGAGAATGTTAAGAATAGTATAGGAAATAAAGAAGCCAAAGAACTTACATACATGACCCATGGACATGAATTAAGCAGGGGTATTGCTGGAGGGAAGGGGGTGCCAGACAGAGAGGAGAAGGAGGGAAATTGGAGCAACTATAATAAAACATATTTAAAAAATGTTTCAATAAAACATTAAAAATTAGAAATAGATTGAATGCCAATATTATCTAATACTAGCTATAATGAAAGCATCTATAAAATTATCATTTTAAAATTTACTTACTGAGATAATATAATAACATTAATGACAAATCAAAGCAGAGAAATATTTTAGTACACAGATCCTGATGACTTGGTGTAATAATAAATATATAATTTACATACCTATACTAGTGGCAGAAAAAAATGATTACTATAATGAAAATAGTTTAGGAAGACAAAGGAACAATGTAAAATTGCTGACTCCTGAAGAACTTGTTACTATTTTTTAATTGATAATGGTAGGTAGAAAATCACTCTGGTATTCATATTTGTTTGATACATTTCAAGGAATGATATAATAATTTTATTTTAAAAATACCAATAGTTACAATGACCAAAATTGGATCCTTTGAAAACAACTTTAACATGATCATTAATTTAGATACCAACCTAAAAATGTGTAAGGTTTTCAAAAAATTGTCATTGAGGACAGGAGCAGAGATTGCTGATGATTACTACCCTGGAAGACAGATGACTTGCACTTCATTGGTGCTCAGTAAATGTTTGAGATGGATGGAATTTAAAGCAATAGTTAACAGAAGGTGTAAACCCCTGATGCTATCTTTTCAAAAACCTGTACAGATGGAGGGTATTTCTTGGCTTATTTCCTCCCAATAAAGAATCTGGTCCGCTGGTTCATGGTGAAGAGAACAGAAGTGATAGCCCAGTTTTCACCTCCTGCCCAGCTCCCTGGGATTAATTTAAAAAATATAAAAATACCTTCTTTTAAGGTGTATTATTCTCTGGCTATAACAATTTTGGCCAATTAATCTCCAAAGTGAAAGCTTATGTTGATTTTAAAATGTCTTCCAACATTGTAACCTGATCAAAAGTAAAAGTTGTGCCACAGAGAAGAGCTTTGACATTGGATATTGGCCTGGGGATTCTCATTCACTGTGACTCACAGCTCCACCCTCTACCAAGTCAGGCTCTGGCCTGACCCTTTGTAGAAAAGACCAGATCATCTCAGTTTGAGCAGAAGGTGCTCTGAGCATGGTATTCTCTATTTAAATTATGGTAACAAAGTCTGCCAACCATGGAGTATTATTAACATCATTGTCAGAAAAAAAATGGTTGAGCCCGCCTTAAACTTGTTTCCACATTTCTAGAAATTTGGGATACATGTTTGAGTAAGGTTTGCATATGTCCTTTTCCTCTCCCCTTTCCTCACTTCATCCAACCACACCAGTTTCATGCGGCTCCTCCAACCACACTTGCCTCTGACTGAATGATTTTCCCACAGTCAGGGGGCTCACTCCCTACACTCGGGCTTCTGCCCCCAAATCACCTCTGAGAGAACATCCCTGACACCCCTGCCTGGAATAACACCCCACCATCACTCTACTGTAGTACTCTGTCATTAGTAATTATGCTGGGACAGCAACCTTCAACTAGGACTGTCCCAGGCAAAAGGGACATTTATTCATACTATTCATAGCACTTATCACTAACTGGACTTTGTCTTTCATGTAAGTTCTTTGAAGACAAAGGCTTTGATTTGCCCACTTAGAACAGTGTCTGGCACACAGGGAAACTTTAATAAATATTTGTTGAGTAATCATAAAATTAGCATTATATACTGAGAATTGTTCCATGTCATTATTCTTTGACAGTATAAATTTTAAAGGTGTTTCATACATATTGCCAAGTTGCTTCCCAGAAACAGTTTTATCTTTCAGTGATTATAACTCTTCTTATAAAATCAAATACGAAAATATATTAATATGATTTCTAATTTGATAGGCAGTTCCGATGTGCATTTCTATAATTAATGGGAAGAAGTAGGTTATTTTTTTTTTTAAGACTTTATTTATTCACTTTTTAGAGAGAAGAGAAGGGAAGGAGAAGGAGAGGGTGAGAAACACCAATGTGTGGTTGCCTCTGGCCCACAACCTAGGCATGTGCCCCCTGGTTCACAGGCCAGTGCTCAATCCACTGAGCCACACCAGCCAGGGCAGAAGTAACTTACTTTTATACATTCATTGGCTACTTGTGTTTCTTCTGTGATTATCTTTCTGCTATTTTTACTAATTTCCCCTCTGCCTTGATATTTATTGCACACCTATTATATATTTTGAAAAATAAAGGTAAAGATAGTAATTACAGCTCATGGTATCACACCCAGATACTTTCTGAGTCAGTGAAAGGAGTATGTTACATATGGAATAATCAGTGTGAGAAAAATTAGAAAATTATTTCATTGGGTAATATTTAAGGAAAATATTTAAAAGTTTTAAAAGAATAAGATTAGAAAGCATCTGCATGAAATTATAAACAAGCCAGGCTTAGACATAGCTTTTAAAAATACATTTGTTGTTCCTTAACTGATTCTGCTACATCTGCATAGTGGATAAGAAAGAAGCAGACATTTTAAAAGAAGGATCCTTCTTGCACCAGTCTGCATTCCCATCAATGGTGCAAAAGGGCTCTTGGAAAACACTATGCAGATGCTTCAGAAAATTAGAAATAGATCTGCCTTTTGACCCAGCAATCCCACTTCTGGAAATATATCTGAAGACATCCAAAACGCTAATCCAAAAGAATATAAGCACCCCTTTATTCATTGCAGTGTTATTTATAATTGCCAAAGTATGGAAGTGGCCTACATGTCCATCAATAGATGAATGGATAAAAAACTATTCCATGTATACAATGGAATACTACTCAGTCATTAAAAAGATACTTTTGCCTTTTGTGATAGCATTAATGGGCCTGGAGAATATTATGCTGAGTGAAATAAGCTAACCAGAGAAAGATAAACACCATATGATTTCACTCATATGTGGGATCTAATGAAGAAACTGAATGAATAAACAAAACAGAAAGTCTCATAGATAGTGAATGGGATGACTCACTATGGGTGGGGGAAAGTTAGGGGGTAAAGGGATCAAGCAAAAAGGAAAAAGGACACATGGACATGGACAACAGTGTGGTAGTGGTAGGGGGAAGGAGGTATCAGGGGATTAAATGGTAATGAAAAAATACAATAACATTTTAAAAATAAAGAAGAATCCTTCTGCTCCCATTGACCATAAAAAAGGAATAGTATAGAAAGGAGTTAGAATGCAACCTGGCTAATTCCCACCGACAATAATGTAATAAGTTAAAATCAACTACACCAAGTGATAGGTATGTTCATTGAATTCCAATTAAAGCGACATCATGTGATGTTATTTGCAAGGGAACTCAGAACTAACTGAGTCCCACCCTGCCATAGCTACCTCATGGGTGAGCATCCAAGGGAAATACAGTCACAAGAGAAAGACCCAGACTAACAATGCTGCCCATCCTTTTTCATTTAGGATTTGACCTCTACCCTTACACAGACTTCCAGCAAGTCAATTGTTCTTGGAACATTCTTTCTCCCTGAGGCACATGGCTATTCCTTAAACCCAATCTGGAGTCTCTAAGGTTACCAATCAGCATGACTCAACCAAAGTAGACCTTCCAAGATGGGAAGAAATATGTGTGAAGAGAGGTAGAGAGCAAAGAAGGAATGGAAGCAGATGTCTGCTATAATTCCAAGTCTTCTGCTTTATCTTTAACCTTTATCAAAGCTGGGATCTTGTACCCCTGTCCTAGGGCTTCCCCTTGAGGTGAGAGAGGGTCCAAAGTGGGAGGCAGAGATAGAGGGAAGGTTGGGATTTCTCCAGGTGGCCCTCATTACCATTTAATTTTCCATTGACAAGAAAGAGGCCAGAAAGGGAAAATCAATATTTAGGAGCCACCATGTTTATCTCTTTGAAAGTTGTGCCATTGCAGAGTCCTAGAGTTTGAAATGGATCACAATTCCTTCTCCTTGGAAGGAGGGGTTCTTGATGCTGACTAATCATTGGAGAGGAATGAGCAAGAACATGGAGAAAGGAGCAGAGATACTCAGTGAGATTCCTTTGAGATCAACAATTACCATTTTGATGAGAGGTAAGGTTGGCATAAGGAAATACAGACCAATAAATAAAACTTTTGCCTTAGTCTTAAAGGAAGTGAGACTACTTACAGAAAAATTAGGTCTAAAGCTCAGAGAGATGCTCTTCACTGCAAAATGGTAACACTTGAAGTGGAGCTATCTGGGGATTGATTAGCTTGAAATTTTCAGAAACATCAAAGGAAACTGCAACTTAACTGGGAAAGCATCAATTCTCCTTAGAGTTAAGAAATTTAGGGAAATAAGAGCTGTACATCAGAGAGACGTAGTACTTTACATACAGATTCTTATTCATTCCTTTTCCTTGGTCTAAAATGATAGTTAACTTCAAACTAAACTGGAATTGTTAGAATTAACCGAAACTAGAAAGGACATTTAATATCTATTCCAATGCCCTCACATTACAGATGAGGAAGCTGAAACATGGGTATCACTAAATTAAACTAATTCAAGTTGTCAGACAAGCTTTTTTCACTATTCAACTAGATGATTATGTCTTGAAAAGAGAGAAAGGTTTTTTGTTTTTTTTGTTTTGTTTTTTTTTTCTTAATTTCTAATCTCATTGCTTATCTTCCCTCACTGGTTCCAGATGGCCTGTGAGGATCAAAATAAAAGGGCTCGAGGCTCCTTCATGTCAGAAAAGAAATGATAAAGATTGACCATGAATAAAAATAGACGCCTATGAATTTTAAAAACAGGTTCTATGTTTCTAAATAAATGAAGAACTGCACCATCAAAGCAGCCAAGATCACAATTTAGTGATAGCTTAAACAATCTGGAAAGATGTGATCTATAAAGTTCTCAGAAAGAAAATCATTTTATTGGTGCTGATACTAATCAATAAAGCACATATAACTGATATATGAGGCAATATAATAGCACTTTCTATTTGCTGAGCCCATTAGAAGAATTTAGCATTAAATTCATTACAATTTATTCTCTTAACAATTCAGTGAACTAAGTCTTATCATCCCCATTTAACAGATGAGGAAACTAAATAATAGAGGTCAAGTCACTTGCTCAGAGTTCCATAGTTTGTTAATTGTGGAGCCAGAATAAGTTAAATGAATAATGTTGACAGAAATGTTAGTAAAATTCTAAGAGGGAGCATCTACCATTTCTTGGAATAGAATCTTATTCAGAATATACCTCTGTGGCCCCATTTTGTGAAACTGGGTAAATGTGATGTTTTGGTTAGATGATCTAAAGGATGTGCTGTGATGCTATTCATCTAGGTATTCTAGATTTTATTTGTTTTTTATCAAATTTGATTAGCAGAGAACTCCACAATTGGACTATATCTTGGCCAGTCATGAAACTGTCTCTACAGATTTTCAAAATGATGGCCTTGTTTTTCTTAAAAGGGTGTTGAAGCACTGTCTGGTACATTATTTAGTGCCTGATGCATGGAGATCAACATGGAAAAACTTACTTTAGAAATTTGTGCTGAATACTCCACTTTCCTTTTGCTCAACTCCTCCAGCCCCTAGCCTCCCCTGGGATGACAAATACTTTAAAAAAAAAAAAAAGGAATAGAAACTGTTCCTTCAGTTTCAGCAATTAGAAACTCATTGATAATATTGAGCTCAGTAAAAAAAAAAAAAACTTCAGTTTTATGCTGTTCTCATAAATTTAACCACAGAAGTAAAGTTTCAAATTGGAGAAAAGCATGGTTATTTGGAGGGTTACAGGAGAAATTATATATTTATTATCTAGTGTGATATGGGTGTAGAAGATGCTCAGTAAATGACAGCCATCTGTATCATTACAACATTTCTGGATTTAATTTATTCTCTATTCAAAGACAAATCATAGAACCTAACAGTTTCTGCATGGTGGGCCCAAGTGGAATTAGTTGGGCATTAATTTCAATAAGTTATTTTTTTTTCTGTTGAAACTATGTTCATAGAAATATGGTATGAATGTTAATAAATGTGAATTACTGCCATGATAGTGTTCTGTTTTTTTTGATACCCTGCTATTCTGGAGACATTGTCAAAATTACCCTCTTAGGCATTTCATCCCATTATAAATATCACATTGCCCAACCTCAGCCATACATGCATAAGTATTCTTGCAAGGATAAGGGGAGGATCAGGAAGGAGAGCGAGCTGGGAATTATTGCTGCTATTCTTATGAGTCAGCAAGCATTACAGTATTTTGAGCAGCCTGTTTTGGTCTATTGCTTGTTATAGCAATAGGAAAACTATGCAATTATATTCCACGAATAATTGATATAAACGTACAAAGGATGAATCACAATCATACTTTGTATTTTTTTTTTTCTCTCTCCTTTTAAGCCTCTCTCTTTTTACAGTAGCTGCATGTTGGTTCTAGGCTGAATGCCAGTTGTATCAATTAAACAGTAACTAATTCAAGTACATTTGCAATCTGTGTTTGAAATGCCAGTTCATACAGTAGTTACCAATTAAGCATGAGGCAGATTAATGGATGCATTGTTCTCCTGGGCTAACTCCACCACAATGTCATTAAGCAGTTAGCCCTAGTGAACCAAAGACTTTCATTTAAAGGGAAAGGGAAACACATGCTTACAAAAGAAAAAAAAAAAAAAGAAAGAAAAGAAAGAAAGAAAGGAAGAAAGAAAGGAAGAAAGAAAAAAAAAACTTGAGTGTTTTATATCAAGCAGAATTATTTAACAGGAAAGGTGGTAGGTAACCTTTTGAAGGAAGAAGAAATTATGGCTGTGTAGCATTTTTCTCAATTCCTTTACTTTGCATAGATTTGATCAATGGAGAAGTATAATGGCGCAAAATGGGGAGGAAAATAATGGAAACCTATCAGACAGACAAATGGCTCTTGTAAGTTCCCAGCTCTTAAAACAGATGTTCTTTTCAGCTGGCTATGGTATATTATTATCTCCAGGAACCCCGAAGAGAGAGCACAAAGACGCACTGGGGAGAGTGGAAATACTGCATACTAACTGTGCAGAATATTTGGCTCTGCACCCCACCCCCACCCTGCCCCCCAGTGCCCATTTAAGAAGACAAATGTTTAGGGCAGTGGGTTGGTCTACTGTAAATTTACCGGCTTATGATTTTTAGGACCAAGTATAAGCATTGCAAAATAAAACTGTTTTGGACACTCACTAAACTTCTAAATAGGACGGTCGTAGTTTGTATCCGAACAAGTGGAAAGAGGCTGAGAATTTTAAGGGAAGTGCTTCCTTTCAGTCCTCTAGCATCTGTGGGAATTTCTTTTCTTTCTTTGTTCCCTTTTTTTTTTTTTTTTTTGGCCCATTTTATCTGACCGCAAAGAAAGTTGATACCTAAAAATATATTTAGCGTTCTTATTAAGGAGCAAAAAAACTTTCTAAATTTGGGTTATATTTTATATATTTTCCAGTGGGCATAATGTGAAATAAATAGCTGACCAAAGCCTAAAGTTGGTCAATTTCCCACAGGTTCCAAAATCTTCAAAAATTACACCACTAATTATATCAAGTCAATCTGTAAGATTTAAATTTGACCTTAGGGCCACAACTGTTCTATAAATGCATCAACTCACCGAACTCTCATTTCTTTCAGAATTTTCCATCTCCCACTTCAGACCACTCTTGCTGCAACCTGAAGGTGTACATGACCCTCAATGGGACACCTCTACTCAGTGACCCAGTAACGGTTCACAAACACGTTGTTCTAAAGCAGACTTACTGCCTTCCTTCCAACCCCACTTTTTGTGTCTTTTCCTCTCTCTTGAAAAATGGCTTTGTCAGTTCTCTCTTGGGGACCCAAGTAGACACTGCTTATTTCTCTGAGAGGACCGAGAATGAACGGAAACAGAATCCAGAAAACCTGTGAGGAAGTTTGTTGCTTGTTGCTGTGTGATTCATCTTTTTATTTATTTATTGTTATTTTTAAAAGATTTTATTTAATGTTTTTAGAGAGAGGGGAAGAGAGAGAGGCAGAGAGGGAGAGAAACATCCACGTACAGTTGCCTTTCACCTGCCTCCAGCTACAGGCCTGGTTGGAGACCTGGCTTGCAACCTGGTTATGTGCCCTGGCTGGGAATCAAACCAGCAACCTTTGGGTTTGCAGGCCGGCACCTTATCCACTGTGTCACCAGCCAGGGCTGGTTCATCTTTTTAGATGCATGCAATATCTCTGAATACAGAAGTCTGTGTGTGTGTGTGTGTGTGTGTGTGTGTGTGTGTGTATGTCGTTGTGTCTTTCTGTCTATCTCTTCGGTGTGGAAATGGAAGGTAAGTCTTTGCTGCTAGAGCTGTCTTTAACTAACCTTAATCATTATAGAGGCTTTCCCATTTGGCTGTCATTTCCGCTTTCAGAGCATTTAAGATGTAGTTAGGGTTTTTAGATAACTAGAACATGTGGCTTTCTAATAATGAAAGTATCGAAGGGCTTTCACTTTCTATTCCCCTCTCATCCTCCTTCTTCTGACTGTTCTTTCTCCTACCTCCTCATCCCATCCCCTCCCCACTTATTGGCTTATTGGTAGAGGAACAGAAATGTTAAAATCAATAGGAGAATAAATTGCCACATGGTCGTTATTGTGGAGGCAAGGTTTCTACAGAAAATCCTTGTAATCAGAAAAGAGAGAAGATGAGATTAAACTGATTAAACTGAGAAAGTCAAAAAAGGACAACTTGAAAGATTAGCTCCACAAGGCTAGGAAAGTCTAATCCTCTGTGCATGCTAAGTAGAGCCATCCTTTCCACTATCAGCCCCTTCATCGGTGACCCTCCGTTGCATTAGCACAGAGCTACTTGATTTAAGGCAAATAACTGGAAATTAAAAAGCCGGAATGCTGGTGATTATAGCAGGTATCAATATTAGTGTAATGATTCTTCGTTATCATTAGGACACTTAATTACTCGAGGAGAGTGAGAAGGCCAGAAAGGAAAGCACCAAGCATCTAAATCAGGGCTGATACTAAAGAATTGCCTCAAGTTTAAATTCAAAGGTATTCAAACAAAGAAAGGAAGGAGACTGCTTATAAGAAGGTCTCCATGGGCATGGTTAGCTACTAAAATGCAAGATAGGGTTATTCTCTTTTGGAATGCCTATCGGAGCATCTGCTACATAGTAGGTACTCCACAAATACAGAGTAAAAGAATAAACAAAACCAATAAACCAACTGGACTTTGGTGGCATGCTAAAAATGATCATTCATTCCTTTAAAAACTAATGTGCTAAAATATCGAGTTTTAAGTATTCATCTTAACCACTCGACCCCTTTTTAATGCAAAGCTCATTTTAGATCCAGCCACTCTTTCACTGCTTCCACATTCAATCTCTCTTTCTATCCCTACACCTTCTATTTTTTCATAAACGTTTACAGTCCTTAGCCTGACTTCTGGGATGTTATAATTCTGAAATGTAGAGTTCACACTGGGCACATGTTTTCTTTTAACTCTGACCCCTAAATAGAAACACGGAGCATTTCTAAACACTCTAGGGTTGTGGCTGTCCTGAGCCAAGCCCGAATTAGCTCCAATTACTGACCTACAAATAGAATTGACCAGACCTGACCTGCTTCCATCAGAGCACTGTGGAAAATGTGCATTTCCAAATTTCTTGGATCAAACTTATTTATTTTTGAGTAAGCACAGAAGCCAAAGTAAACTTCCAACTGTATTTGAATGAACTCTTACATTCATTCAGTCAGACCATCAGCAAACATTCTCCTGTTGAACTTACCACTTAACCCATTTACTTTGCCCATTCAAAGATGAAAAAACCTTAAAATTCTGAAAAGGGAAAATGTGGTTGGAAAAGGGAATGTGGAAAAGTTAAAGTCAGAATAGAGTATTTGAAGGCTCTGCAACACTTGCAGATTAATTTTGAAGACTATCACAATTCAGGTACAGGGGTTGTTTTCATTCATTGCCACTCACATTTATGCTTTGGTGACTCTCACTTGGGGTAAGGGGATAAACAGTGAAATAAGATATCCAGGGACCATCCATGACTGTCTTTATGGAAAAGCAGGTAAATACTTCTAATTGAAACCTCTTTCTCTGGATAAGACTTAAGGAGTATAGAATTCTTCATTTAAGATGAGTACTTTCAGAGTTCACAGCCCAGATCTAACTGCAGCGTTTATTATAATAGTGCCTTCTCTCACTAGTTTGCTACTCATGTTGGGTATGCTTAGGCATCTCTACACCTTGGAATTGATTGAAGCTAACTATCCTGGAAGTTGGGGAGTAGAGGAAAACCCTGCTTTAGGCTAAGGTTTACTTCTAAAAACCCTCATTTCTTATACCAGGAGGTAAGTGTATTTATTTATTTATTTATTTATTTAGAATGAAGATGGAATATTTATGTTAGTTACGATTTTTCACTTGCCAAGAATAGTACTTATTCCAGTTTGACAGATATTTATAATTTTATAATTTTTTCAGCTCTCCATAAGACTCTAGCTGCTATTTATGACTTTCCTAGCTATTTCTAACTGCATTTTTCCCATTAGCATTTAGTCCTCTTATACACTTCTCCCCCCACAACCTGCACGCGGGTGTTCATGTCCGTGAGTCCTTTTTCCTTTTTGCTCAGCACCTCTACTCTGACCCTCCTCTCCTTAGCTGTCATTCTGCTCTCTATCTATGAGCCTATCTCTATTTGGCTTGTTAGTTCAGTTTGTTTATTAGATTCCACATATGAATATAATCATATGGTATTTGTCTTTTCTGACTGGCTTATTTTACTCAGCATAATGTTCTCCAGGCCTGTTCATACTGTCACAAAAGCTAAACTTTCTTCTTTTTTACGGCCGAGTAGTATTACATTGTGTAAATTCCACTTCTGGGAATTTATCTCAAGGAATCCAAAACTAATTTGAAAGAACATAAGCACCCTTATGCTCATTGTAGTATTACTTACAATTGCCAGTATATGGAAGCAGCCCAAGTATCCATCAGTAGATAAGTGGATAAAACAACTTTGGGGCATTTACACTATTCCAATATTGATTGAATGTAGGTACATTTCTTCCCTTCAAGGGAAAGCCTCGCCCTCCAGAAAATCCCATTGGCTGAGATACATGTTCAGAATCTCAGGCATCGGAATTTTTGTATTGCTTTTGTTAGATCTGTGTTGTACATTAAAGTCAAATAAGAAGATGTGTGTGTGTGTGTGTGTGTGTTTTAAACATTTTTTAAAAAAATATTTAATTTATTATTTTCAGAGAGAGGGGGAGGGAGAGAAGCAGAGAGGGAGAGAAACATCAATGTATGGTTGCCTTTCACTTGCCTCCAGCTATGGACCTGGCTGGAGACCTGGCTTGCAACCTGGTTATGCGCCCTGGCTGGTGAATCCAACCAGCGGTCTTTGGGTTCGCAGGTTGGCCGGCACATGTGCCCTGAGCCATCAACCAGGGACTGTGTGTGTTTTTTAAAGATTTTATTTATTTATTTTTAGGGAGAGGGAAAGGGAGGGAGAAAGAAGGAGAGAAACATTGATGTGTAGTTGCCTCTTGTGGGCCATCAACTGGGGACCTGGCCAGTTGATGTGCCCTGACTGGGTATTGATACTGCCAGTACTCAATCCACTGAGCCACACTACCCAGGACTAAAGTCAACTGAGAATATTTGGATAAATATTGCCCCACCCCTTGATATTCTAATTTAATTGATTTGGAACAAGGCCCTAGGCTTTTTTAAAAATCTTGATTATTATCAATCCTAGGTTGATGTCAGTTGGTTCATGCTTCCTGATTCCTTTCCATTTCTAAACAGCTTTGATGGTTTCTGCTTTTGACAGCATAATAAATACCCCAGAGAAGCTATGTTTCTACTTTCCTTCACTACTTCTAAGTCTACAGTCTATGCTCAACCCTTACTGTACATTAAAACACCCTGGTGAGGTTTCAAAATATTGGTGCTTGGACCCACCCAAAATATTTAATTGGTTAAATATTAAGTAGAGCTTAGATCAATTTTTTAAGTGAAACCCGCAGAGGTAATAAATATAAACTTTTAAGTGAGTTTGAAAGCTACAACTACCTTGAGTACTTGGCCAATATTTTTGTTTTTATATTAACAGAAGGAAGCATGAGAGGCAATGCTTGGGACTATTTAAGATGGGAGATGGAATTGAGGATTTCACATTAAGCTGAAAGTCTTGAAAAAATCTACCCCTGGAAAAAAATGCTTGACTATCTGACCTTGTTTAGCATTAGTTTTCATCTTTTCTGTGTATACTAATCTATACGGTAAAGGTTATGTTCAAAACTGAAAATGACTTCTTTTTACACTGCCCTTGCTGATTTTAATATTACCTTGTACTAGACTCACAAAATAAGATGGAAAGTACACTTATTTTTGACTGGAAGCATTTATATGTGCTTAGAATTATTTTTTCATTCTTATGTGCTTGATGGATTAGCATTTAAAACATTTGGGTCCTAGGTTATTTCTTGTTTGGGAGGTGCATTTTAATTAGTTGATTCTCTGTAATTCTATAAGAGTGTTAAAATGGACATTTGGTTAAATTGACGCATGATTGATAAGTAATGTTTCTAAGCAATCAGGAAGCCACTTGCTAAATCCAAAAGCTACACCAACTTTTGTTGGTTCCAGAATTATACCTCTTCCACCATGAGCTGCAACAATAAAGTCTCTTCTGATACCATGAATCTAGGGTGCAGACTCTGGGACCTTTGTTACAACTGCTGAAGAAAATCCTAAAGCCTTTGCAATGTTTACCTGCAGACATGGAAACAACAGTAGATACGGGGCCTTCTTACAGGATGCAGAGTCCACACTTTTAGTCTAATGTGTGCGAATCACATCCAGGATCCTAGCTGTCAGGGAGAAAATATAGCTTCTGTCTTTCTAGCCTTTGGACATAATTAATAAAGATTCAGCAAGATTACTAGACATAGGATCAACATAGAAAGGTCAATTGTGATTCTAACAAGAGTGATGAGAATAAGAAAATGTGATTTACCAAAGTCCTAGCATGTATGTACAACAGCTTTTAAAAAGTAACTGGAAATTAATTCTAAAAAATGTATCCATACATTTTTGGGGGGCAAACATAGTTTTGTTGAAAAATAATGTTTAAAAATTCTAAAATAAATGGAGCAATGTGCCATGTTTATTAATAGCAAGTGTTAATATCCTAAACATGCAAATCATATATTCAGCTATAAGTATAGTGGAATTTTATGAAAAGTCTCAGAAATATTTTGAAGAAAATTTCACAAAGTTATCTTAAAATGTATATGGACAATGAAAGGTTTTAGATTACCCCAAAAATGTTGAGGAAGAACCAGATATCAAAATACCTATTATAAGATTGTGTGTTGGTGTCCTAAGGGGAGACAAATACACAAATGAAATAGAGAATACAGATATAAATGCACATATCTAGAAGCCTGATGATTGGGAGAGTTGACCTTCAAGATCATTGTGGAAAGATGAGCAATAAAATTAGTGGAACTGGGATAACTTGTTATTAATGTGAGGGAAAAATACCTAAGTAAAATTAGTATCACATCTTTCTCTGAAACAGAAATCAATTCCAAGTTGTTTAAGGACCAGAATGTGAAAAGCACACCCTGAAAGTTTTCAAATAAAATATGGGACAATATCTTTATTACTCTAAGGTGTGAGAACATTTCTCAACAAGATACAAAAAGCACACATCATAAGGAAAGAAATTAATAAATCAGGCAACATCAAACCTGAAAACATCTTTATATTCAAAGATCCATTAACAAAGGGACATGATAAGCTATAAGCAGGGATATTTGCAGCAAATGTGATTGAAAAAACTATTATTACTGAGAATATGTGAACAGATTCTACAAAGATAAGCAAAAGAAGCAAAAAGAAAATAAGCCAAACAAATAAACAGGCATTTCACATCAGCAACAGGAATGGGCAACACATCCTTGAAAAATATTCAAGCTCACTGTGGTTAGGAAAAGGCACATAAAAACCAGGAGATACAATTTCACACTTAACAAAGCAACAAAAAAATGACATGTCTATAATTAATAGAAATTGGCAAAGATGTAAAAAAAAAAAAATGGAACATTTTAAACACTGAAGTGTGAATATAAATGAATGCAGCCACTTTGGAAAAGAGATTGAAGACTTCTTTAAAAAGTTAAACATAATCATACTTTTCAAGTGATGACATCCTACAGTGTACCCTGGGGAAACTACCATGTGTATGCAAGGAGATATGTACAAAAACTCTCTTAACAGGATGACCTGCAATTGAAAAACATTAAAAACAACTTAAATACTCACCAGCAGGAAAATAGATTATAGTATGTTTATGTACTATAAAATTAGCCGTAATTTCTAACATTTTTTACAAATGGCACACATGAAAAATAATATTTGTATGGAATGCAAATGGAATTTAAGGTCCTTTCTGGTCAAATTGCCATATACACTGGTTTGTCCAAGACTCTTCTTCTTCAAACTATTGTGCTGTATAATTAATAACAGTGCCTCTCATACTTTCAAGATATTCTAATTTGAACCGAAAATTATATGATTGTCCTTATCTTATGGAGCTTAGTGAAACAAACTCCATAATTTTATTTTATCTTAGAAACATGATAAAAACAAAATACATACATTAAGGAAGCTACTCAATAGTGAACTGTTCAAAGATAAACGTTAAACATTTTAAGAGTTTATTTGAGCAATTATCCATTTTAATCAGACAATGTCAAAGAGGAAATGGTTGGAAGTACTCTACCTTCAGGCTTTGGGGAAAGACTTTTATAGCTAAGAGGCAGAAGTGAAGCAAAGAAATGATTTGATTGACTAAAGTAGAGGCAGCTTACTATTCGGGAAAACCTATTGGTTTTCCTGAGGTTTTGATTTCTTACCCTTGAAGCATCTACAGACTTACATTGAGCCTGCCAAAATATTAGAGCCACCGCTGTCTAATGATGTCCTTTTTGGCTAATTTAACAAAACACAGGCGAAATTGTCATTATAATTTTTTTGGTGGTGAACTCACTGTTCTTGTTGATCTGATCATTTATTTTATCTTGTTCTTAAACATTTTTCTGAATATGAAATTCTAGACTATTCATTATAGTTTGTTTACACCATAAAGATGTCATTCTACTCTGTTGACTTTGTGTTTCTATTGAGAAGCCACTTGTTTCTGAGCTAAATTGTTATACTTTTGAGCATGATTTTTCAAAAACAACTTCTAGCTGCTTTCAATAACACCACTTTGTCTTTGGTACTCTACATTTTTATTGGACTCTATGCAGGGAGATCAGTTTCTTTCTCTTTTTCCTGCTTGGAATTCATGAAGTGTTTTGAAATTAAGGATTTATCTTTAAACAATTCTTTTTATAATTATTATTGAGTGTATTGTCTCTCCTCTCCCATTCTTTCAAATTTGCTCTCTCTTGGAAATACCCATTCAGTGGCTATTGGACATTTCCATCTTCCGTGTCTCTTAAAGTCTTTTTCATACTTTCATCTCTTTGTCTTTCTGCTGCATTTTGGATAATTTCTTTATACATGTACTTAATTAATTTTTTTCAGCTATATGTAATCAGCTATTTAGCCTTTCCTTTGAATTTTATTTTCTAATGGGTGTACATTTTTTAAATTCTAAGTTTCTTTTCTTAACACCCCCAAACAGTTTTAGGAGCATCTGTTCTATAACTACTATTGTTGTTACTGTTAATACCCAGTAATTTTCTCCAGTCATCCGCTCAGTTCACAGATTTCAACTAAAACTGACATCCCCATTAGCCTGCCTCTCAGTTCCTCTCTTGCCTTTGTGTGGTTCCTGGTTGAGCTGCCTGGAAAAGGCTGCCCTAGGAAATATCCAGACTTGAACAAAAGGACCATAAGGCAAGGGGAATCTGATTTAGAGGCAAAGCTTTACGGACTTCCAGAGTCCTCTGGGAATGTCTGCGCACTTAAGCAAATCCATGAACAGACACAAGGAGGGACTGCTTTTTTTCAGTCTGATAGACAAATAACTCCTGTTAGTGCCGAAAGGTCTACCTAATACCCTTGTGGAAAGAGAAGTAAAAACAGAGTAGGGAGCCCTCACACCAAACACTTAGGTGGCTTGGTATGTTGAGGTGTCAAAGAAATGGAGCTTAGAAGCCCCCTCAGAATAAATTATATCTTTACCCATCCATAGCATACATTATTTCACAATATGTTACTGAGTATTTATAATAGAATTTCAGGATACTTGATTGGTCCATCGTACTGTCAAATAGAAAAGTTTTAAACATTGTTTGCAAGTATGATTCAGACACGAATCCCTTGTATCTTCTGAGTCACAATGGATAAAAAAACCACCATGCAAAAGGATCTCCTTAAAACCTCTCTCATTCAGGTTCAAGTGAAGGGGAGGGAAATCCTACTTCCTTTCCCTGATGTAAGGAAGAACTAACCATGGCAGTTTGACAACGTTTTTCTTTCAACTTATCCTTAACTTTTTAATAACCTTTGACATAAGGATTGCATAATCAATTGGCAATTCTGAATAAATGAATATGAGGGTACTTGCCCTCTACATCTTATTGTTTGAGTTTCTTTCTCTTAAAAAAATCCTTTGAGGGCACTGGCTGGTGGCACAGTGAATAAGGTGCCAGTCTGCGAACCCAAAGGTTACTGGTTCGATTCCCAGCCAGGGCATACATAACTAGGTTGCAAGCCAGGTCCGTAGCTGGAGGCAGGTGAAAGGCAACCATACATTGATGTCTCTCTCCTTCTCTGCCTCTCTCCCTTCCCCGCCTCTCTCCCTTCCCCTCTCTCTAAAAAATAATAAATAAAATATTTTAAAATAATATTTGCTACTTTAAAATTCCTGCATTTCATTGCAAGTGTCTTGATCCTTTTTCAAAAAAAAAATCCTTTGAAACTTCAGTGAAAACTGGGTCAGGAATAATTCTATTTTAGAAGATCTATAGCATCCTAATGTTTATGTCTCATTCCTATACCTGTAACTCTCAATGTAGTCTATATATTAAAGAACTTTATATTACATTCTAGATATCAAAAACATATAAAATATGGAGTTTGAGAGGAATTATATAAAAACAAATACAAACAGAAATTCTCATTTTCCTTGCTATATGCCAATCTATTATTTTTGCACCTCTCACTTAGGAGACTAGAGCTCTAAACAATAATAAAGATTTGACTCAATTTTGTACATTACCAAAGGTATAAAAATGTTTTTTTTTTTTAATGCCATGGGCTTTTTGAAGTTATAATTGATAATAGGAATTAACTTTCTCCACTGAGATTTCAAGGGGAGGAGCACAGGAAAACTCCTGCATGCAGTTATAGGCATATTTGGGATCCCACACAAGATGGACTTTCTAGTTATCCACTACCTCTTCAACAGATTCTCAAAGGAATTGTTAAATCTGATTGTTTTTCATGGTGTGAGACTTTTTAAAAAATGACACAGCATGGGCTGCTAGAGGCTCTAGTATTTGTTGCTGGTATATTTCTGAGCTGTGTGATAGCTGCTTCATGCTCCAAAGGTTCCATCAGTGAGAAAACTGCTCTCATGATTGTGTAAGAAACTGCCATTATGACTGCTGAAGACCATCGGACAGCTTCTCCAAGAAAGGGCTTCAGCCCAAAAAGAAATTGAAGCCTGAAAATGGTTCACTGGTTCTTATTTAGCCAAGCTACGTAGTTACAGATATTGTCAAAGTTGCTAATCCACACACCAGGAGAGATGATCAACCATTGATTTGTTGTGAAATGTCCTATTTCATAGAAATACCTGTCTTAGTGCATTCAGGCTGCTCTAAAAAAAATTGTCACAGACTGAGCAGCTTGTAAACAGAAAGTTATTTCTCATAGTTATTATCAAATGAGGACCCTCTTCTGGGTTGCAGATGGGCAGCTTCTCCCTATGTCCTCACTCGGCAGAAGGGCCTACGGAGGTCTCTTTTATAAGAGTATTAATACCGTGATGAGGAGTTTGACATCATTATGACTACTTTCATGGTCTCAACAGATCCCAAAGGCCTCCCCCACAATACCATCACACCATTACACCAGGCATTAAGATTTCAATGTATGAATTTTTCTCCATCTGGGTATTTTCAGGGACAGTTAATAGCCCACAAAGGCCAGAGGAAGCAAGGGGAAGGCCAATGGGTTGTCAGTTTCAGCTGCAATGTGTGCTTAATCGGTTAGAGTTGTGCTGATGCGGGTGAGAAAACTGCTGAATGAGTATTAATAGTAATTGTAGTAATTATAAAACAGATGTTCATAAATAGGGACATTAAGAAAAAACTATGAGAATTTAAAAATGTATAATCATTAAAAATAAAATCTAAAAGAAAGGCTTAATAGCAGGTTACATACAGTTTAAGAAAGAATGAGTGGATCGTATGTATGAAGAATGATCCAGAATGCAACAAAGAGGTGGAATGTATGAAAAAGTGTTTAAGATACCTAGTGGATAGAAACATCTACTAGTCACTTAATGGGCATTTTAAATAAAAAGCAAATTTGAAAGCATTGGAGGGATATACATATAAAATTGGCTTATAATTTTTAAAAAATGTTGAGAGATAAACCTTCAATTTCAGAAAGCTCAATAAATTTCAAGCATAATAAATAAAAAGAAATTGACCTTTATATACACATTATAGCACAAATGTAGGTACCTAGGACAAAAAAGTGACATTGAATGTAAGTGGACTTTTCTTTTTAATCACACTTAAAAGTTTAACAAATAAACTGAGAAATAGGTGCCATCTCAACAGTCACCCCAGAAGCCAGTAGATTAATATCTTCAAAGAACATACAAATAATAACTATCAATCTAGAATTTTATGTTAAAACAAACTTCTAAGAATAAGGATGAAATACATTTTCATATCTATAAGGATACCTTTACCAAAGAAACTTTTGAAGAATGTAATTCAAGAAGAGCAGACCTGAGATAAAAGTTGGCACCGGAGTTAAAATGAAAGAACACATGCCTGTACATTTCAGCACGGAGGCCACCAAACAAAAATAGTAACATTGAGTATGTAGGATTAAAATATCAGATGCCACATAGATTTAAAATGTGAAACAATTTCATATACATCTTGAGAGCAGAGCTAGTGATAAACAACCTAAGAACTGTTTGTTTCTCGAAAAGGAGGATATTGTACAATTTTCCCATAGCATTTTTAAAGATTATGCTATATGTTAAATTTAAATAAAGAATATGTCACTTTACTTGGGAGGGGAACAAAATAGAAGTGAGGAAAAAACCCAAAAACCTCAAATGAGAATTAAAAGAGAGTAGAAAAAAAACAAAAAACAAAGAACTAAAGAAGTGGGCAGGTAAGATGGTAGAAATAAATATAAGTAACTTATACTTATTTTTATTAAAAGTCACAGAGTATTAGAATGGATGGGAGGAAGAAAGGAAAGATCTAAAAACTGTTTCAAAAAATAGAGAAATAAGGACATACCTTAAAATTTTACGTGGCTACTTTACTACTTTATTTTTATATTTTAAAAGTTTCATTGAGTTATAATTCATATATATATACAATTCACCCATTTAAAGTATGCAATTCAATGGTTTTTAGTATATTTACAGATATGTGTACTCATCACCATACTCAATTTCAAAATATTTTTAATCACTAGAAAGGAAGCCTCATGCCCTTATTCCCCAACCAACCCCCCTTCTAGACACAGCAACCACTAATCTACTTTCTGTCTACAGTTACCTATTCTAGAATTTCATGTGGCTGAATCCAATCATAGACTTTTTATTTTGCTTGCTTTATTTGAAGGGTAGCAGAGTAAAATATGTCCAACCGAAACCAGTGAATGACCCAAAGACCAAAATACTCCCTCTCGAATATTATTTCTGTAAAGACTTTATTTATTATTTCCAGAGAGAGCAGAAGGGAGAGAAGCAGACAGGTAGAGAAACATCAATGTATAGTTGCCTTTCATCTGCCTCTAGCCATGGACCTGGCTGGAGACCTGGCTTGCAACCTGGTTATGTGCTCTGACTTTTGGGTTTGTAGTCCAGCGCCTTATCCACTGTGCTACCAGCCAGGGTGGCCCCCTCCTAATATTTTAAAGTCAATTTAATTTTATATACAAACCTTATGGAAATCAATGCTGCCCTCCCACCCCTGGCCCTCAATTTGATCTAAAGTTTCCAGTGTGTGTTACATTTTATTGGGTTGGTCAAAAAGATCTGTATGGGTTTTTTCCCTTAAAACAAGACACATTCTTTTCTTTTCTTTTTCTTTTTTTTAAAGATTTTATTTATTATTTTTCAGAGAGTGGGGAAGGAGAAGAGACAGAGAGGGAGAGAAGCATTAATGTATGGTTGCCTTTCACCTGCCTCCAGCTACAGACTTGGCTGGAGACCTGGCTTGCAATCTGGTTATGTTGCCCTGGCTGGGAATTGAACCAGCAACCTTTGGATTTGCAGGCCGGCACCTTATCCACTGTGCCACCAGCCAGGGCAACATTTTTTTCTTTTAAGCAATAACTTTATTGATTTGAATATTTTTAGTTTGTCAGCTATCTCCCACTTGGTTGTAACGTTTAGTTTTCTCAGTTAATGTCTCAATTTGACTGCTATCAACTTCAACTGGTCTACCTGACCATGGAGCATCATCCAGTGGGAAATCTCCAACATGAAACTTCACAAACCACTTTTGACATATTTGATCAGTCACAGCACCTTCTCCATACACTGCACAAATCATTGTTTTTCTTGCATTTCAGTTGTATTTTTACCTTTCTTGAAATAATAAAGTATAATATGCTGAAAATGTTGCTTATTTTCTTTCATCTTCAATATTAAATGGCAACACAAAAACTCACCAATTTTGATAAGATTTTTAAAAATGCATGCTGATATGACAGCTGTCACCACGCATTCTAACAAAATTGTTTCAAATGAAGTGAAAGACAGCTAGGCACTACTACAGCATCTTATGGAAAACACCAAATGAACTTTTTGGTCAACTCAAAAGTTCAGTCTAAGACAATTTTTTTCCTCATCTCTAGTGAGGATTAAGTGTTAAAAGTTGTGCATTTGCTCTGTGAACTTAAATTAAAATTAATTGAATACCTATAGATTCAGGCAGAATATTTCAGCATTTTTAACACCCTTTGCTGTTAAATAATAATGATGTTTTTGCCATTCAGTGGCTGACTCATATTAACTAAGACTGAATAAATTGTATATTAGTTTCTGAGAAAGGTCATTAACCGCATGATTTAAATGATAAAATAAGTCTAAAACTAAGTCAGAGTAACTAGGGGATTGGCTGAAATTAGTATTATAAATCAGGTAGAAATAGGATCTCAACATTGTCTAGTTCTCTGCTTTAAATCACTGGTTTGCTTTAGATTCATACGTATAATTCTATATATTGCTTACTCCCCTCTCCCTTTTCTTCAAGAGAAATGCATAGGTTTTTAAAGGAATGCACATATAATTTAAAATTGTTCAGATCTTCGAATGCATGGGTTAGCAAGTGTTGAAGCCTTTGAAATTAACCTAGTTACTTGTGGAAAAAAACAGTAGTTATGATTCAACTCCAATGTAGACAATGGACATTCGACTTGAAAGCCACGCTCCTTCACATCAACTTCTGCATTTCTCCCTGTAGGGTAATTTGTGCAAAAAGTCAGGAAAAGTCATCATTATCATTACATTGTTTATGCCCTAATTCCTTTTGAGAAAACTTCCCTCGTGCCCAGCTACCTTTCCATGGGTCATTTGAGGCTCTTCCAAATTAGAGGAGTTGCCCACATTTTTCTGCCGTGGGTAATTCAACTGAAGGGCAGGCTGAGCCCAGTCCCAGGTGGTACTAGTGCCTCTCTGAGTAGAAAGGGCTCTGTTGTGAGTGGGAGACATGTGGGTGGCCCTGGGGAAAGCTCAGGAAGACAAAGCTTAGGGTTGCAGACTTAGCTGATCATAAGAAGGTCAATAACAAAAAGGCTGAATTAGAAAGAAAAATCAGGAAAGGAAATAATCTAAAATGAAACTTATTGCTGTAGAGAAGAAAGTTTGCATTTGCTTCTTCAATCTTTTATCACTATCATGAATTTATACTTTGACTCTACTCTTTGTAAGCTACTATGGAAGCTTGGCTAAGAATGAAAAAAAATGTAAGTGATCAAATACTGATTTCAAGGAAGGGTGTTAAAAGAGAAGAAAAGAAATTGATACATTAAAGGGACTATTCCTACTCTGAAAGAGTTGGATAAAACAGAATATGCTATAGGTAAGTAAAAGAATTATACAGGAATTTAAGCCATATGGTCAGTCTTTGAATTGCTGAAGTGTAAACTAAAAAGCCTTTTGGGAAAGTTGGTATTTAAAACTTTACAATGGAGATGGTACTAGAAGTATTGTTTTGATAGTGAGGTCAGCTTATAAATCATTAATTCAAATGATTAACATTAACTGACCAACTTAAATTATGCGCATTTCCAGTAAACACATAAGAAACAAGATGCATGGAATCAGTTGTGTCTTGTAAGTGTCAGGACAATATTTTTAAAAAGCAAAACACATTTAAAATGAACACATTTATCTAGACATCAAGACATCAGACATCAGACCCAGAAGACGAATCAGTTCCCTTTGACCCTCTTCCACTGCTCTTTCTAAAGATGGATAGACGCATCCAGTCTTAACATTAGTGAAGTATTCCGATGGAAAATCACTTATTTTATTTTAAAAAAGTATATTAAAATTGTTTATATCCAGCAGAAATTTATTGCCAATAACAAGCATTTGGTTAGATAGTATTCAATGCCCATAGAGGAAATGCATGTGTTTTTGGCACTTAATTCCCTATCTAGATGGCCATCAATTCCCTTATGAGTAAATGGAAATTGCTTCTTGTATCCAGAGGAGGCTGGGCAACCTTCTCACTGGCTTTCCCACCCCTCTTTCCCCTATAGCTCTCCTGGTTTCTGTATATATGTATACTCCACTTTCTGAAGTTGAGTGTGCCTCTGTTCTAGTCAGCCAGGGCTGCCATAACAAAATACCATAGACTGGTAGCTTCAACAATGGCAATTTATTTCTCACATTTTTATTTATTTATTTATTTATTTTTTAAAGATTTTATCTCATTATATTTCTCACATTTTTAGAGGCTGAGAAGTTCAAAATCAATGTGATGATTAGGTAGGTTTCAATCTGTGGTCTCTTCTCTTGGCCTTCAGCCAGCTACCAACCTGCTTTTTGTATGTGTATACAAAGAGAGAGAGAACAAGCTCTCTAGTATCTCTTCTTATAAGGACACTAATTCTGTAGGAAGAGGGCCCCACCCTCATAACCTCATGTAATCATACTTGCCCCCTGCAGGTTTAATCTCCAAATACCATCACATTAGGGGTTAGGGCCTTGACCTATAATTTGGGAGAGACACAAATGTTCATATCCTATCAGCCTCCTAATAGAACTACCAGTGAACAGTTGTTATCTCATTAGTTTAAGACAATTATTTCCTACTTGTTTTTGCCATTTAGTTCAACATATGCAAATGAAACCTCCAGTACTGTTTATTCTTACTAATCTAAATTAAATGGAGAAAAACTATTGTAAGCTCCTCACCTCCACATGGCCCATCATAAGTAGAGTTGGCAATAATGTAATGTTCAGATGTCATAAAAAAGCTAGCAGCCCTATTGCAAGGAAAAAGAAATAAAAGGATATATATGTTCTAAAATCAGAAAATAGGTAATATCATTTTTGAATCAACTTCCTGTGCAGTAGGCAATTGGTACCAGGTCTTCTTGTTCCTGACATACTACAAAATACTTCAGGGTATAAGAAGTCACAGTGTCACACCAGTCTTTTTAAAGAAGTAATCAAAATTTCAATGTGTGAAACTTTCCATTTTATTTATCATTGTAAGTTGTTACACATGTCATCTGGGCTCTACTAGGATTATATAAAAATGTAAATAAGACCACAAGCCAACTAGCCATAGGTAGCTGCTCACTACTATCATTTTACCATTTAGGCATATGTTGTCTCTCTCCCCCTGTTTCTCTGCATACAGAGACACATATATAAACATAACTATATATGTATCTATATATGTAACATATATTTACACACATATATGTATTTAAGAGAAATATAATATATATAATGCTATAACCTGTTATTATCACTTATTAATATATCATAGTCTTCTAAATCAAGAAATAAACATTGTTGCCAGAATTTTATATATTATTATAGGACATTTAGATTGTTTTTGACTTATCTAGAATATAAATAAAAGTGTGATAAACACATTTCTTCATATATATTTACACATTTGAACAGCTATATCTATATAATAACTACCTAGAAGTCAACTGGCTCAAATAAAAGAAATTAACATAAATATGTCCATAAATATTGCAAAATTCCACTGAAACAAATTTTAGGATATATTATATTGGAGTTAAACTCCAAATTTTAAAATTTTTCTACATGTATAACAATATAACATATGTTAAATGTACTGTTTTTGTTTAACAACCAAAAGAAAAATTATTTAATTTATGTTAGTTTAATTATCATTATAGCTAAATATTTTTATTGCGATTATTAACTATAGTAACTTCTATTCTTTGGAATTATATATATATATTTTAAGATTTTACTTATTATTTTTAGAGAGAGGGGAAGAGAGAGAGGCAGAGAGGGAGAGAAACATCAATGTATGGTTGCCTTTCACCTGCCTCCAGCTACAGACCTGGCTGAAGACCTGGCTTTCAACCTGCTTATGTGCCCTGGCTGGGAATTGAACTGGTGACCTTTGGGCTCACAGGCCAGTGCCTTATCCACTGTGCCACTAGCCAGGGCTGGAATTATCTTTTATTATCAATTTTCTCTTGAAATTTTTGGATTTTATCAGTTTGTGTGAGATATTTGTATATTATTGATTTTACTCCTTTGTCATTTTTTAAAATTTAATTTTATTGTTGTTGTATTACATCCACTCCCTTTTTACTCCCCTCTGTCCCCTTCCCCACCCACCCAGTCCCCACCAAAGTCAGTCCCACTTGTTGTCCATGTCCATGGCTCTTCCATACTAGTTCCTTGACTAAACTTCTCCCCTCTTTGCCTCCTCCTCCCCACTCTCCCCTGACCACTGAAGGTCTATTCATTATATTCATGTATCTGGTTCTGCTTTGCTTCTTTGTTTGTTTTGTTCATTATTGTCCTATAATGGGTGAGATCATATGGTATTTGTCTTTCACTGACTGGCTTATTTCACTAAGCATAATACTTTCCAGTTCCACCCATGTTGTTGCAAAGGGTAGGAGTTGCTTCTTTCTTTCCACTGTGTAGTATTTCATTGTGTAAATATACCAAAGTTTTTTGATCCAATCAGCCATTGATGGGCACTTAGGCTATTTCGAGCACTTGGCTATTTTAAATAGCGCTGCTATGAACCTAGGGGTACATAGGTTCTTCTGAATTGGTGTTTCAGGGTTCTTCTGGTATAGTAACAAGATCACTTTAAAGTATTCATCAGTTAAAGTTGGTTCTTATCCATTCAGCTGCCCTAACTTGAGGAGAGAAAATGTCTTGCAAACTCAGGAAGCACAGAGGGTCCCTGGGAAGATGAACCCAAATGGGCCTGCTCCAAGACACATCATAATTAAAATGGCAAATTTCAAAGACAAGGAGAGAATCCTAAAAGCATCAAGAGAGAAACAGCTAATAACATACAAGGGGGTTCCCATAAGGTTATAAGCTGATTTCTCAACAGAAACATAACAAGCCAGAAGGGAGTGGCAAAAAATATTTCAAGCAATGAAAAAAAAAGGTCTGGGAATACTCTACCCAGCAAGGCTATCATTCAAAATGGAAGGTGAAATAAGGAGTTTCTCAGACAAAAGAAGTCTAAAAGAATACATCTCCACCAAACCAGCATTGCAAGAGATGCTAAAGGATCTGCTTTAAGAAGATGAAGAAACAGCCCTGGCTGGTGGCACAGTGGATAAGGCACCAGCCTGCGAACCCAAGGTCGCTGGTTCAGTTCCCAGCCAGGGCAAGCCTGGTATCCAGCCAGGTCTGTAGCTGGAGGCAGGTGAAAGGCAACCATACATAGAAGTTTCTCTCCCTCTCTGCCTCTCTCACTTCCCCCTTTTCTAAAAAATAGTAAGTAAAATATTAAAAAAAAAAAAAAAATGATGAAGAAACAGAGAGACAGACAGAAACACAGGTACAAAGGTAAATGGATTAAATGCACCAATCAAAAGACATAGGGCAGCTGAATGGATAAGATCCTTTGTAATTTTTAATGTATTTTTATTCTAAAAATTTTCTATCAAGTACAAAACTGAAAGGAATACTCAGTAATAAATGCTATATTTTTGGAATGCCCCACTCCCCATTTTTAGTTTTTTGATGGATTTAAATTCCTTAAATTAAATTAAACTTTTTATGCAATGTGAGTCTTATTTGTATTTGATGTATTTTATTTTTCTTCTGCTACTTTTGGAGTTTATGATATAGCATAAGCATAAGCTCTTTGGAGAATATTAAAAGTGACTTTCAATTTTTTAAAAAGACATGACTTACAGTTTTTTTTTTTAAAAGAAATCTGTTTGTAGTTTTATATTAGCCCTAAGTAATGGAGAAGATGCTGACTCCCGATTCCTCTAATCTCACTTCATGGTTTGTCAGTGCTACATACATTTTTCTTTCCTTTCAGAAAATAGTTTTTAATACTGAATTGACCTGCATTTCAAAAACAGCAACACCCAGTCACTGTCTTTGAGTCGGATGCATGTGAAATACTGAAAATTGCACAACCCTACTTAGAGCGTTCTAAAATATGCTGAGAAAAGAGATCTTTGTTATCTAAAGACACAAAAACAGCGTGTAAGCAAAGTGAGGCTTATCCTAGATCACTCAGCAGGCAATTAAAGAAACTGATTCCTAGGGAGAAATGCTTTAAATCGCATGTTTAAAAGACCTGGGAATCCTAATATATACTTCCTGCCTCTCTCCCATCACGTTGCTTTAAAAGTTCCGCGTTTTCTAAGTTGAGAAACACAGGAACAGATGTGTTTACTGAAATGTCTGAGTGGATCGCTCTCAGCACGGGCTCTGTTTCCTCCACATGCTCCTAATTGCCTTTTTCTAAATATACGGATTACTAGATTTTTTTAAGTCGAGGGTGTTTTTCTTTAAAAAATGACATTTCTAATTTATATGGATGCTAATGGAATTTTTATTATAAAATGATAATCGTTAATGTTTTGATTGACACCTAGAATAAATTTTGAAAATTAATTCTCACCCTTTCATCATCTTTTTGAAGTAGAACCAGGAATATTATATTGAAGAGTAAAGAAGATTTTTCAAGTAAATCAACAGGCTACCCACACACTAGAACAGTATAAATTATTTCCAGATGTTTATGTTTCTCTCATTCTCCCTTAACATAAAAAAGAGGGGGTAAGACTTGAATGACTCAGAGTTTATCCTTTACGTACCTTTTCCACAGAGCTAACTGGGGGTAGACAGCTGACAGCAACTAGTTCAGTAGTAATGCAGAGAGACCCAGAATTACACTGTAAAATGAAAACCTCCAATGCATCCACTACTCTAGAAAACCAGCTCTTGCTAATTTCACTTAACAAAGTCTTACATGTTCTCAGGCTTTAAATGTTTCCTTTTACAGAAATAAGTGGGTCAGCTTTTCAGAGGCTCAGAGAAGCAGTCAAGTTGATCTGCAGAATCTGTTTCATTAGGTCAACCTGAAACTGCAAGAAATGGACTAAATGACTTGGAACCAAGCATCATTTCAGTTCTGGATCATATTGACATCGGTTACAGCACATTATTAACCGTGAAACTCCACATAGGACTTGATATAATACAAGGAAGGAAAAATATCACAAAATGCAAATGCTTTTGGAATTTGTCACAAATGGTTAATATTAAAAAAACCATTTGATATCATGGTGTATAAAGATAATAAGTACATTAGAATGTGACAATCAGACTAATAGGTTAATTTGGTAGTTATTTTCAAAAATCATTTTTATTCATAATTGTCAAGTATGCAGTCCTGTTTTAGGGACACTTGAACTGCCTCTCATAGGAGAAGATGTGATACCTACAAAGGTTAAACATGAAATACCTGCAGCAAGTAAATATTATATTACCAGCAAGAGAATATTTAATCACTAGAGAACAGATTATCTTCTCAGATCTTTTGCTTATTTGCCTTTTGGAATTTTTCTTCTTATTCAGTGAAGTTATGAAAATAAGAACTCAGGCAAGATTTGTTGGAAGTTGGCAATGAATTGTTATACTATTCCACCTCATCTTTCTATTTGATTTACATGAAATTTGGTTTGTAAGAAAACTGAAGTCTTATAGAAATACTGCCATTTGAGACAACATGAACAAAACTTGAGACCATTATCCTAAGTGAAATAAGTCAGACAGAGGAAGACAAATACTGTATGATAACCTTATATATGGAATCTTAAAAAAAACAAATCATAGATACAAAAGGGATTGGTGATTGAAAGGTACAAACTTTCAGGTAGGAGTTTTGGGGATGTATGATAGGGTGATGATTGTTAACAATACTCTATTGTATATTTGAAAGTTGCTGGGAGCACAGATCTTAAAATTTCTCATTGCAGAAAGAATTGTATCTATATAAGGTGATGAATATTAACTAAACTTATTGTGGTAGTTACTTGGCAATATATGCATACATCAAATCATTATGTTGTGTACCTTAAAACTAATAAGTTGTATGTTAACCACAGTTCAATAAAACTGGGAATTTTTAATTAAAAAATTATAATTAGGGCCAAGATAAAGGGTGTCTGCTTTCAACAGGTGCTGCATTTGGAAATAACAAGGTGAGGAAATTTATTCAGCTGAAATTCCCTAGGGGTTGGCAGTTGTATGAAAACATTACTGAGCTACCGATGATTGAGTGTGACTTCCTCATGGTAGGCTGTAATCAGCTACTACTACGTCAATAGCTGATTACTTAATTACTTTTAAAGAAATAAGGATCTGATTAGATCAGTTGCAAACTTTAAAAATATTAAATATCTTTGTATATTGAATGAAGTATGTAAGTCTGACCTGAGATCTAAGAGACTAGACTGGTGGTAAAGTGAAACAGTTCTTTCTCCGTTTTTATTTTTCCTAGTTGTTAGCCTTTCATCTAAATGTTGAAAAAAATTATTTAAAGACTATCACTTAAGAAGCACTCAAAAAATATAAAAGAAATACTCAATTTTTTGCCTATGACTTTCACATGGCTCATACTGGCTTTGGCTAGAGAGATAGGAATATACATATATATATATAATTTTTAGTTCCTTGCTATGAGAAGTGTTAAAAAATGTTATCACTAAAGTATAGGTGGAATGTCACCTAGTAAGGCACTGAGCATTTTTTTGGCTATGACACTTCAACAACATTATGTGCAGTAGATAGTTGAGTACAAGGCAAGACAGAACGAATTTTCCACATGAACATTCTCTGTAGGGCAGCACATCTGTCTAAAATGGGAGTTGGAAATTAAGCATGGGTATAAAATGCTCAGTTTGCTAGCAACTTCCATAAACATAGATAATTAAAGCAGCATTCATGATATTGTAAATGCAGAAAAATAAACTTATTCCTTGTCTTAAATTAGAGGAACTCCTTTTGATCTAGCAAAATGTCAGAGGGAGAAGATTTAGAAAAAATTAGCTTTATTAAAAAAACAGTTGCACAACTTGAGCTGAATATAAATAATTTGTGCTTATCATATTTATTATTAAAATAAAAATACTACTGCTCAGATGGTATTTGAAAAAGGATATAATCTTTGCTTATTAATATGGTTGTTATATATTAGTTTGATATATTTATATATAATTTTATTGTGTATTTCTAAATCATTAAACAGTAATTTTTTATGATCGCTATTGTGATAGAACAAATAACAAAATTTATGATATTTAACTTTATAATTCAATAATCTTTTGGTATTTTCAGAGTTTTGCACCATCACCACAGCCCAATTAGTATCATTTTTACCCCAAAGACCTTTCATGTTTTCAGTCTCTCTCCATTCCTACACCTTGTTCCATTCAACCACTGTGAGTCTTTCTTCTGTCTCAATAGTCACTTTTCTAGATATGATGCTAGGAAATATTTTTTCTATGTTCTACATTCAAGTAGGGGCAAGGAGAAAACCTTTCTGTGGTACTTTAATGAACACCTGGGTTAGAGCAAGCTTTCTGTTGAAAGGGATTATGATGTAGAAAGTTCAAGAAAGGTCTTTCAAATTTCTTTAGGAAAGCAGTATGGTGGTTAACATTTGAGCTCTGGACTGAGGCACTGCTGAGTTTAATTTTTGGCTCTACAACTTCTTCTAAGAGTAGGAAAATAATTTAACTTCTCTAAATGTCAGCTTCCTCATATATAAAAATAAATTGTTGAACTATGGCATAAGGTAATGTCCATAGAGTGCCTGATACTTCTTGTGTATTGAATAAGAAGCCTTACTAACACTCAAACCTAGCTTTCTTATCGAGGAAAACATGCCCAAATGTTTGACCCTTGTGCTTGACTTCTGATTTTTTTCTGCAATCCACTGCAGTATTGTATCTCACCTTTGTCTTTAACCCAAGTCTCTTGGGCAGTTTGCTAGAGGATAGCTGGTTGCCGTCATTTGTAAGGTCATATTATTTCCTGATGCTATTCTGACTTCATCTACAACATACATTTACTGAGTACCTGTGAATATTATGTGGGAAATGCAATGAAGACATAGCTGAGGTGCTGACAACTCACTTGGAAACAAACAAGTCACTGGAAATCAAAGACAAATTAAGTAAGCATTTAGTGACATAAACAGTAATATCTCTATTTGACCAGCAATTTTCCTCCTGAATATCTATGGGAAGGAACAAATCTTAAATGCAGAAAAGATTTTTGAACAGAGAAACCTAAATTGCAGCTGGAAATGACAGGAGGTGGCTATTGAGCTGTTCTTTGAAGGATGAATGGAATTTCAATAGGCAGAAAATAGCAAAAAAGGCATTTCAGGAGAAGTGAACTTCAACTTCATCCATCCATTTATATTATCATTCACCAAATATGTGAGTGCTTGCTTGTACAAATCAGCTTTCATTGAATTATTCTGAGGTAACAACCAATACAAAAATCAGTGGCTTATAAGAAAATAGATGTATTTTTACTCATAATACAAGTCAAGCTCTCAATTTCTCTCTCTCTATCTCCTCTCTTTTTCCCCCCCTAACTTTTCTCCAGCCCTGTTCTTCACTTCAGGCAGCCTCTCTCTGGGATTTTTTTAATCTCATGGCACTGGGTGAAGAACAATTATAGACTCAGGAACCAAACAACATGTCTAATAGCTTCTGGCCTGCATCACTTTTGCTAACATCACATTGGTCAAGTATGATTTTCAGGATGGGCTTGGTAAAGATCTTCCTTTAAAATTATAAGCAAATAATATATGAAAGAACATAAAGGAAGATGATAAAACTGGAAAGACTTTCTGGTTAAATCAAGAAGGACCTCTAACATGTTCTGAAGATTAGATTTAGTTTCAGAATTAGTGGCAAGTAACTAAGCTGTCTGAAGTAGAACTGTGATGATTAGTTTTATGTGTAAAATTGGCTGGGCTAATACTAGTACATGATTATTGAATTAAACAGTAATCTAGGGCTCACTGTGATGATGTTAGTTAACATTTGCAGTCAGTTGGTTTTAAGAAAAGATTGGCCTTGATGAGATGGTTGGACCTCATTCAATCAGCTGAAGGTCTGAAAAACAAAAACAGGTTTTCTTGAGGAGAAATGCTATCTCAAAACTGCAGCAGAGAAATCTTGTCTTAGTTTCCAGTCTACTGGTCTTCCATGTAAATTTTAGGCTTGTCAGCCTTCACAATTGCATAGGACAATTTCTAAAACTAAATCTCTTTATAGAGAGGATAGATAAGATGATAGAAAGATAGGGACAGATGTAACCCAATGGTTCTCTGGAGAATGCTTACTCTTTTTTTTAAAGATTTTATTTATTATTTTTAGAGAGGGATAGGGAGAGAGGCAGAGAGGGAGAGAGACATCAATGTATGGTTGCCTTTCACTTTCCTCCAGCTACAGACCTGGCTGGAGACCTGGCTTGCAACCTGGTTATGTGCCCTGGCTGGGAATTGAACCAGTGACCTTTGGGTTTGCAGTCTGGCACCAATCCACTAGGCCACACCAGGGCTTAGAATGCTTACTCTTATTAAAAGGTTCAATTTTTGTAGTCAGAAGAGATATTACAAATTGAAAGGGCAATTTTTCACTAACTGCTCAGAGGTCAGAATGAGAAGCAAAAGGTTCAAGATGAGCCCTTGGCATCTTTTATTTTATAAATTAAAGAAGAGTACTGATATTCTTATTTCTTCATTGCCTTATTCTTACATTTGTGATGTGATACTATGCTGCTAATGACCCTTATTTGCTTATTATATGGAAATACATTATAAGTTGCAAATGCAGGTCATTTCTCTTCATAAACATACTGCTGCCTAATTCTCACTAATGGCTCTAAATTTGGACTTTCTCAACAGGTGGAAAAGAGTGATGTCATCCAGGACCAAGATCCAAGCATGTCACCTGGAGAGGCATAAATTTCATTGAACTAATAAACTACTATTATTTGATTTCTTCAAAATGCATTACAGTGCTCCAAGAGAGTGAGAAAATAGCGCCATAATTTCTTTGGGATTCCCATCATTATCCCAAGAGGAGTGAGAATGCACATTGGCTGCAGGATTAACACAGGTTGTATCTGTGCCTTGAGTCTGTCCTGATCAATTTAATTCTCTTCATCACCACCCTACTGCTTGCCTCTATAACTCTTCAATTTCTCGCACAGTTTCACATGATCCCAATCTATAACTAGGTCAGATATGTTGGTGGCATTATTGTCAGGTAGTGTTTAAGAATGCATTCACAACATTAGACCAAGTGATAAAATGGAGAAATGTAATTCTTGCCATATCCCTCGGAGATAATTGGTGATATCCTTTGAGTGAGGAAACTAGGGTCATGCGGTTTGACCAGGCCAAGAAAAAGTGTGTCACTAAATCTATTTTCTCAGAGAACTTGTTAAGTGGAAAAAATAGTGGGTAAAGCTCTTTCCTAGGGATTATCAAACAAAATAGAACAACAACAATAAAAAACATATAAGCCATCCAGAAGCTAATGGTCTGGTCTCAAAGAAAATGCTAGTGTAAATTAATCCCCTAAGCACCCTGTTCTTCCATATTTCATACCTCCATTTCCTTCCTGTTGCCTGCAGGGCCATGTCTATGCTCCTCAGTATGACCTGCAGGCCTGGCAGATTTATGGCCTGCGTAGGTCCTCAGCGTGAACTTCCTCCCCCTGATCACATGCTGTTACTTACAGCAGTTCCAAGACTTTTTTGATTTTTAAATGACATCCAAAACTGAAACATAGACCTTCCTCCCTAACACTTCCACCCCACCTCAGTTGTTTTTCTAGTTTTATTGAGGTATAATTACCAAATAAAAATTATATAGATTAAAGTTTTTAAGATGTACAATGTGATGATTTAATGTACATGGTGATGTGATTTCTACAATCAAGTTAATAAACATACCCATCACCTTGTATAACTAGTGTGTGTGTGTGTGTGTGTGTGTGTTGAGAACACTTAGACCTACTTTCCCTTCTCAGTTTATAACATTGTCTTTTCAGTTGCTCTGATCAAAAATTGTGGTTATCCTTAACCACTTTTTTCCCTCCACCCCATATCCTGTCTGCCTGCAAATCCAATTGAATGTGTTTTCCAAATAAATCTGGGCCCCAACTATTTGTCATCATGTTGACTATACAGGTCTGAACCACATGTCAGGGAGAAAAATATATGGTAGGGCTAAAAACAAAGAAACAAATGAACAAATGTCCATTCTCTCTGAATCCCAAGAGCACACAGTTGTGCCCGATACATTCAGAGCAGGAGAAGCTAAACCATTGACAGGTATCCAGTATTGTGGTATAAGCAAGCCCCTCAGCCCTTCGCATTTTTCTAAACTTTCCGAGGGTTTTTAATTTAGTAGTACACATCTCTTCTGGGGGACACCTTTGAAGGGACCCTGCAATGTTCCAGCCTCTGGCCCTTCCCGTTGTAGAGATGTTCATGCCTCACCTTCAACATTGTCATAACAACCGCTTCTACTTCCCTTTATTGAGTGACTGATGCTTCTGGTCACTGTACTGCATACTTAGAGATATTGTCTCTAATTCCCACATGGTCCCAGTGATCATTACTGTTATTCATGGTTCACGTTATTATTGTTGTTATTATTCCTTTTCACAAACAAGGACACTGAGACTCAAGGGGCTAAGTTGCCAGCCCTACATCATCAAGCTTCTTGAGGTGGAGCCAGTGTTCACCCACAAGTTGGTCTGGCATCAGGGCCCCCAGTCTCTTCACTGGATTACGCTGCTCCTAGGCATGGAGGAGGGAGTTTAGAATGGGTCATTTTAGATCCCTGATTATTTAAATTCATGTGAATCCAGATAGTTCCTGGTGTAATATTCCATGTGCATTTAGTGAAAATAGAAATAACTTTTCATAATGATCTTGGCTGGGCAGAACCTTGGGATTTAGTAGACCACGCATTTTGGGGGTAATGTATCTGATGGTTTTCTGAAAGGTCACAGGTCACTCATCTAAATTTAAGAAAGTCTAAAACTTGGTGAAAAGGTCAACTTGATTGATCCTAGTGGTAGCCTGCTATTGAATCTATTCAAGCTGCCACAACACAGTCACATGAACTGGGTGGCTTGAGCAATTGGGTGGCTCCATTTCCTCATGGTTTGGAGGCTCAAAGTCGAAGGTCAGAGGTTGATTTCAGGTAAGGCTGTCTTTCTGGCTTTCAGACAGCTGTCCTATCATTCACTATGTCTTCACATGGCCTTTATTCTGTGAGCACCTGAAGAGAGAGATCTCTGGTATGTCTCCCTTTTCTTGTAAGGACACCAGTCCCAGGGGTTAGGACCTCACTCTTATGACCTCATTTACCCTTATTTACCTCTGTAAAAGCCCCATAGGCTCCAAATACAATCACACGGAGGGCTAGGGCTTCAATATATGAATTTGAAGGGGGAAACTATTCACTCTATAACATTTACCAGCATCTTTCATTTCACTTTTATTAAACTGAAGAGCTACAAACCAAAACTATGCATGAATTTATTACTCATTAAGAAGAATTATTTAGATGTCTACTGCTTGCTAACTTTTGCATACTTGCTGCCTAGTATACAGAATTACCATTTTCAGGCACCAGGTGTAAACAAATCACATAATGAGTAAACTTGAAATATTTAACTTCAAATGATATGGTACACCTTCTAAGTAAAGTATATTTTGTCTTACTCCTCTATACTAACAAAAAAATTAAACTACTTTTAAATGTCAGTTAGATTTTAGTAAAAATCACCTATTAAATATTGTATAGTCTTTTAAATTTAACATTAAAGTAGAGGGTCTAATTTGAATTATACTCATATGTTCTTCTCAACAAGGATAATTGCTATTGACTGCCTAAAGCACGATTGTCTAAGTCATGAATAATCATAAAACATTACATTTGGCACAAGAAGAATGGAAAAAAACCCATCAAAAAAAAATAAGAAAGCAAAACACAAACTACCAACAAACTCCCCTCTCTTTTCCTTTGCCTAGAAAAAAAAAAAAAAAAAAAAAAAGCCATGTGAAACACAATGACTTTATTACCTGAGAAAATGTGCTACATAATAATCTTAAGGAACCTCATTTGTTATAGATAATATTTCACTTTAGGTTTGACATTTTATTCTGGAAGGAAGCTCCCTTGTTAGTAAGTATGCATTATAAACATAGAAGATCCATTAGTACCTTGCTCTCCTCTCTCATTAACTGAGTCCTTAATTCTGAGCTGATAATACAAATTTTGTTTCAGCAGAATATTTGTCCAGAATGTGGCCAAATGTCAAAAGTTTAACATCGTGAAGAGGAGCTAAGGTTTAAAGTCAATAAGCCTCTTGCTTGTGGGTGCCTATCACCACTTTGTAGGTTGCATTCGCTGAAGAGCCCTATAGTTGTTTTTTAGCACCTTGAGAGTGTAGTTTCCGATGATAGCTAATGTTAGAACAATGCGAAACGCGTGTCATTCCTGTACCTAGGTAAAAAGCACATAGATTAACTTCAAAGTCAATTATCTTTAAATTACAATGCTAGCTGTGGAAATAAATATAATTAAACACATATGCATATTAACAAATATGCTAATATCATTGTTTTTAGAGTAGTGTGTAGACCTAAGGAAATGGTTTCATAGGCTCAGCTTCAGTAACGTTTGAGGGGATAATTTTTTGCTCTGTGGGGCTATCCTGTGGGCTGTTGGATATTTGGCAGCATCTCTGGTCTCTATCCACTAGATGCCACTAGATGCCAGTAGCAATCCCCATGTTATGACAGTTAAAAATATGTCCAGGCATGGCTGAGTGTACCAGGGGTGAGGAGGGGGGCAAAAATTCCCCACATAAATGCCTCTTTCCCAGCCGATACCCAATCCCCTTTGGTTGAGAACAATGATCCTTGAGGGTAAGTTATTTGCAAGGTGGTAAAAATTCAGAGCAAAGGTAAACCCTAAAAATGGTGAGATGCATTTTGTGCCCCTAAGTTTCCCAGCAGCTATGAGAAGTAACTGGAAGCGGTGTCTTGATTAATGAGAGGCTTTTCCTGGTCCCTTTGATGGTTTCCTTCCATGACTCTATGAAGTCCCTAGGAGACAGTCTAAACCATTTTCCATGGCCAGTGTTATTCAGGACTCTGGCTGACCAAATTAACAGCAATCAAACACATGATTTAAAGAACAAAGAATTCACTAATTAATAACTAGTGAAATTGAAGCAGTAATCAAAAATCTCCCAGCACATAAAAGCCCCGGGACCAGATGGCTACACAGGTGAATTCTACCAAATATTTAGGGAAGAACTAACTCCTATCCTTCTCAATCTATTACAAAAAATCCAAGAAGAGAGAAGACTCCCAAACTCTTTCTATGAGGCCAGCATTATTCTAGTCCCAAAATCTAGACAAGATACAACAAAGAAAGAAAACTACAGGCCAATATCACTGATAAACATAGATACTAAAATCCTCAACAAAATATTGGCAAACTGGATCCAGCGATACATTAAAAAGATATACACCATGATCAAGTGGGATTCATCCCAGGGATGCAAGGATGGGGGATAAAAAAAGAACAAAGATTTTTGGGCAGTGCTGCTGCAATAGCACTAAAAAGTCGGTTGCTTATTCCCAGGTGGTTGCTGACCATAAAGACCCTTCATTCCCAGGTATGAAGTGCATTGCCCACCTCTGTGCATCACAGCAATTTTCTGACCCTCACAGCCGTTGAATTATGTCATACATGGATTATTTGGTAAGGTGTCTCACCTATTGGGCTATGTACTCTTGATGACTATAGTAGGCATTTCCTACTTTTTAATTCTCCATACCCAGCATATGGGGATCACTAAATAATTGCTGGTTAAGTAAGTCCATGCTATACTTGATAATTTATTTAACAAGCATTATTAAATAGCTTGACATGTCAGAAGTTATTCTGGACCCTGAGAATAGAAAGATGAATTAGTGT
Organism: Noctilio leporinus; assembly: GCA_004026585.1. Lineage (NCBI taxonomy): Eukaryota > Metazoa > Chordata > Mammalia > Chiroptera > Noctilionidae > Noctilio > Noctilio leporinus. The sequence continues at coordinate 228,739 of PVIW01001437.1, read as the reverse complement.
TGATGCTTCCTTTAAGAATTCATGGCAAACTAAAGAAGAGAGGCCTACAAACAAGTAGTTGGAACAGAACAGGTAAAGATAAAAGTGTTAACCAGCAGAGTAAGGTAAAATGAACAGCGGCCACTACTAAATCTTATTTTTCAAAGTCAAGAAAGCAATGCCCAACTTAGAGTCAGACTCTATTCTACCAACCATACACTTCATTTTTTCTTGTCAGCAGAAGAAAATCCTGTATAAAATTATTCCTTAAAATCAATTTCAGTTAGCATCCTTAAATAAGGAGAAGTAGAAGCTGATTGCCTGAGTTTGAGCTCCAGGGAAAATCACTCAGGCTTCGTATTTTTAATGTGAGGCTTCGACTGTTTCTAAAGGTTGGGTTCTATTACTGCCACAACAAATTAAAACACTGAGTGATTTAAAAAATGCTCATCTGGTATCTTACAGTTGTACTGGTCAGAAGTCTGACGTGGGCTAGATTGAGAAGACAGGGCTGCATTCTTTCTTGAGGTTTATCCAGCCTCTAGCTACTGCTCCCACCCCTCTGCTTCTGTCCCCTCTCTAACACTGTTTGGTGGTTGTATCTCTTTTTCTGACACAACCAGGAAAAGTTCTCTGATTTTACGGGACCCATCTGAATAATGCAGGGTAATATCTCTTGATCTTAAGGCTGTATCCTTAATCACATCTGCCAATTTTCTTTTGCCCTGTGAGGCAGCATTCACATGTCATGGGGATTAGGACATGAACATCTTGTGGGGTGCATTATTTTCCCTACCACATGAGGAAAATGAAATTGCCTTAGGTAATGTTAAGACCTGAGCAGAGAGTAGCAGAAAACTGCTTCTGTGTCATACTTTTCCGAAGTGAGAGTGTGTTCAGACCTGGTTAATGGAGCTTCACTATATCCCACCATCTTCAATGAGTATTAGAAAGCACAAAATGGTTTCAAAGAAAAATGAGTTCACCACCCCAATGTATTATAGAATTGTATCCCCAAAACATATATGATGTTATTAACCAATGTCATTCATAATAAATTCAACTTTTAAAAATGGGTTCAAAGGTAGATCATGGATTTTCCCAGTCTTCAAGTTTGATAAGCACCATTGAAGATCCATAACAACAGCTTCTTATTGGCCAGATATGTATAAGATTAAAGATAGAGACAGTATAGATGATCTTTTAAGATCATTGTAGAACTAGAAATCTTACCTGATTATTGTTTCTATGAAAAGAAATATTGAACACAATCAGAGTTCCAGGACCCATAATATCAGAAGGAATTCTTTCTTTCTTTTTTCTTTTTTAATTTTATTGTTGTTGTATTACATCCATCCCCTTTTTGCTCCCCTCTGTCCCTCTCCAGAAGCAATTCTTGTATAATAAATACACAAAATATTTTTCAAGTTAAGAAAAAGATGTCATGGAAGAATGGGTTTTTTTTTTGTTTGTTTTCCTTTTTATCATTTTTTTTTTTTCAGTTGTCAGCTTTTTGTGCATTTAAACTTTTGATAGCCACAACTCTGGGTGGTGAGATGTTGAAAATGTGCATCACCTACAAAACACTTTGGATTTGGGGTTAGCTCTTTTTTTGTTGTGACAAGAAGGAAGGAGAAAAGGCGAATGATATATTGTTTATTCTATTTATGAAATGGCTTGAACACATAAAATCTTCCTTCCTGGAAAAGAAGCAAACAAATAAATATAGTCCTCCACAGTTAGCAATTTTGTAACCGGCAAATCCTGAAACATTTATGTTTTTCTTATCCTACTCTCTAGTTTGACAACTTTGTGGGAATTACTATACTTTGAGAAATATTGTTTGGATGTTTTTACTGCTGTTTTCTTTTCAGAGAAACTTACTTGGTTGAAAGTAAGTTAAAGAGAAACGATTGAATCAATAAGATAATTCTAAAGTCTTAGAATTTTAGAGTTTAAATGAATCACACAGGTCATTTAGTTCAACCCCTTATGAAGAATGGATCCAAATATGATGGGATTTTTGCCTCTTCCTCACCTTGTCAGTTTCTAGAGTCTTCCTTTCCGGTGATCCTCACCTGGATGCATTCTAATTTCCTACTATTCTGAGCAACACCCTGAGTGGAACTCAAAGTTCCTACTGAGAGTTTAAGCTAGGAAGAGGGGAACAAGTCTGTATTACCTTCTTATCCTAGACACTATAGAAATCCACTGTCTCATGTGTATCACAGTCTCCTAACATTGTCAACAGAAAGTGATCTGGCAACCATTTGACTCCCAACTACCTGACCACAGGATGCTGTGTGGTCACATCCCTTCTCTATCACACCCAAGCAGGTAGTTGGTGCTTACCTGTGAAGATTGAGACTATCATTCAGTGTTTCCCATTTCTCTTAATGGCATGACACCCATTAATTTGGTAAATCATGCCTCTTGCACCACCATCCATCTGCTGCAGGGGTCCTCAACCATGTGACTTCAAACTTGCTGATGACTGAGGGCCTCTACATAAATTCCTCCTGCTGTGCCTGGAATAATTTGTAAGATCTGGCCAAGTGCTTGTTGAAATCAAGAAGACCATGTCACTTATAGTAATATGGTTTATGGATTTGTTTTATCTTTATTTTATCTGTGGTCAAAATAAAAGAAAGTTTAAAATGCACTCGTGGATAAAATGATCACCTGTTAAAAGAGCAAATCCAGATTTTTATAGGAAAAGCTAGGATCACACAGTCCGAGCTATGATTTCCACGAGGGGAAACCCCTGCTTGTGCAGTGATGCTTTAAATTCCTTTAATTTGTAGTTATTGCTTAATTAGAAGTAAGTTATAGATTAATGTGCGTGGAAAGTTAGCATATTGGCACATACAAAACAGGCTTGTTCCGAAGCAGATCTGGTTCAGAAACACATGTCAGGTGAGGTTGAGAGCTGAGTTGTTCTCAATTTGGTTCTGTAAATAGTTTGTGACAATCCGTTTATCTGCACAACTGAATTGAATGATTTGGGACTAAAATTAGAACCAACATAGCATGTGGCTCACAGTTCCTGAGGCAGCTTCTTCTCACTCCTTCCAAAATACTTTTGAAGAATCAGAAAGGATAAAAATCTCCCCCCACCCCCCAAAAAAAAGGAACACCAAGACTGACACTCCACTAACTGCAAGAATTTTGGAGCAAATTCCACCCACCACAAAACCTATGAAGAGGAATAAACATAGTCAGATGTCCTCAGATGTTGCCTCTTGTTCCCATGAGAAGAAGGGCTGGAGCTTCACCCCCATTGTCCGTTTCTCAGCTCCATGCTCTGAACCTGAAGTTTCAACCTGGAATTAGCTGTCTCTGAGCTGAATGAAGACCACTTTTTGTGGTGACTGGAATACTCTCTGCACCCACATTCCATTAGAAATTTCCTTTTAAGCCATTTATTAGAAAGGAGTATCATAGGTGAAAAAGATGGGCAATGCTATCTGGGTGCATAGAGCTTAGCTACCATTAATAAATCAGAGCAGATGGAAAAAACCCTGAGAAGTCATCGCTCAACAATGCCATCCCAGTGTTATCCAGCAGGATTACGTCTGTACCTCCTTAAATGAATTCTGAAATCAGTTTCTGTGTATCTCTTCCAAGCTTTGATTTAGTCAAACTGTGTAGAATTTAGTGTTGAGTATAAAAAACAATAATCATATGAAATGTGTTTGTTTTCAAGCAACACACCCCCTTCCAAACACTACATGTACTTGATCCCCATCCTTACTATGCAAGTATGAAACACAGATCTAGACCCTGGAAACAAGCTAAGTGCTAACCTTATCAATCTGTTGTCCAGGTGTAGATCTGAGACTAGGAGGCTTTTATTAATGTCCTTGGGCATATATTATTATTTTCCTAGTAATTTGTCCTAAAAAGTAAAAAGAGCAAGGATGAATTAGGTGCTCTGTACAGTGACCAATAGACAGGCTGTTGACACATCCCCTTATTTTAGACAAAGGAAAGAGAAGTGTACAGCATGGAGTAATTGGTACATCATCCTTAAAAATATCTCTGGAAATGACTTTGCAAATATATTTTTAATGTAGTAAATGGCTTTGCATCATTTATAAAAAACTGATGGGCTCCATAAATTAGGAAGAATCTGGATGAGTTAAGAAAGAGTAGCAATCATAACTTTGGAGTCGGTGTTGAGAGTAGTGAAAAACAGAACTGACACTATGGAAAGTGAAAACGCTAACACGAACCATAATTTTAAGATGCTTTGAGATGCTGAAGGAAACAGATAAGTGGAAACAAAATAGTGAGAGAAGATGGAAGATATGGAATATAAAAAAAAGAGCTAACTTAGATATAACTAATGCACTTGAAGAAAGGAGAAGACAAAATATAACTAAAACAATAATAAACTCTTAGCAATGATAAATTCCCTGGATTGAAGATCTATGTTTTTAGCTCCCATAAACTCAGGTAACAATGAATAAAAGTAGATTCACCTGTAGACAAAAGAGGATAATTATTAAACATGAAAACAAAATGTGCCAAACACATCAAACCTTGTGGAAAAGGAAGGTCACCTCTAATGCATCAGGCAGGCCTAAGATTCTCTTCTGCAATTTCAATGCCAGAGAACAATGGAGGAATCATTACAGAGATTTGGGAGGGGAGAAAAATCATCCAAGAGTTGTGTACCTAAGCAAGCAGTTTCCCATAGATGATCACACCAGAGGAGCTTTTTAGATATGCAATTAGAGAATAAGGGTAATAGTACACACTTCACCTAACCATTGTGAGAATTATACAAGGTCTTAAGTGTGAGAACACTTGACCGCTCCCAAGTGCTACATAAATTGCTTCAGTGATGAGCATAGACATTAACAAGATTGACTAGAAAATAGGCATATGATAGATCTGACACATAACAGGTTCATCTTCTTAATCTTTGATGAGTCTGAGAGAGGTACATTGGGCTACAACCAGGGTCATCTCATCCTGAGCAAGTGACATGGGTTGGTGCAGGGACTGACTTTCCGAACCTTCAATTTCTGTTTTGTTACGTGAGCTATTGGGGCTAAAGTTTTCTTCTCACTTTACCAGTCTATGCCACTTAAAACTTTGAGGAAATAGCCCTGGCTAGTGGCACAGTGGACAGGCACCAGCTTGCAAACCCAAAGGTTGCTGGTTTGATTCCCAGCCAGGGCACAGAACCAGGTCTTCAGCCAGGTCCTAGCTGGAGGCAGGTGAAAGGCAACCACATATTGATGTCTCTTTCCCTCTCTGCCTCTATCCCTTCCTCTCTCTCTCTAAAATAATGAATAAATTTAAAAAACAAATTTTAAGCCCTGGCTGGTGGCTCAGTGGATAGGTGCCAGCCTGTGAACCCAAGCGTCACTGGTTCAAGTCCCAGTAAGGGCATATTACCAGGTTGCAAGCCAGGTCTCCAGCCAGGTCCGTAGCTGGGGGCAGGTGAAAGGCAACCATACAGTGATGTTCTCTCCCTTTCTTCCTCCCTCACTGCCCTTCTCTCTGAAAATAATGAATAAAATATTTGGAAAAAAAAAAACTTTAAAGAAATAAGCAGGTTATTATGCTTATAGGGGCTATAATCTAATATTCTTTGTTTTCTATGCCTACTTTAGAGACACAAAACTCACTGTAGGTAGACATGCTGGGTAGGTGAAAAGTGGATTTTAAATAAATAGCATTTTGATTTGTATGATTTTGTATGTCTGGTCAAAAAGATCAGGGAATGGGCTTACTTAAAATTGCAAACAATTAAACCAGGACATTCTAGGTGTATATAATACAATGCTTTGAAAAGTATATTGACGGCCGGATGAAGGTTTGCAATGCTCCAACCCACAACAGTGATGCTCGGGGTGGGTGAGGGGAGGTATGGCTGTAACGGGGTTAAAGAGGAACACCTTAAGGTTTGTTAATGGGATCTCTATGTGGGCTGTGTAGGAACTTAAAGCTCATTAATAATAAAAGCCCTGCTTTAAAAACTGACTTTGTAGTGGAAGGATAAGCACTTGTATCATTACCAATTAATGTGTTAGGTAACATGGCTTATACTTGGAAAGCAACAAGGAGGAGTATCTAAATGATATTCACACATCTTAATTAGTGTCATTAATAGTTCTTTTGCCATTTTTCATGAAAGCAATGACATTACATCGCAAGCATCTTTTAAAAGCCAACCGGGGAAGTTAGATTTCAAGCCAAGTCCTTAACAGTGGTTTTAAGTTATGGTGCCTACATGACTGGAATGCTTCTCTGGGGTCTCTTCTTAGCTGCAGGACTTTTGCAAGCAATCAGCAATAAAGCCAGGCCTGAAGGTAATGGTGACTCACGGGTCACATTACAGCTCTGTGAAATCAGGATGTAAAAGTGCAAGGAGAAACATGCAAACCAAATTGGTTCTGATTGGGCCCTACCCCATGACTGGCCAGTGATTTTAATATTGTTGGCAAAGAAGGATTAATGTTTCATCTGTGAATTCAGTACCTGCTACTAAACATCTGAAACAATTTTGACAACTATGTTCTGAAAATTACTGAAAAAGAAGGCCCAGCAAATAACCTTATTATTGAAAAATGTTAGTGCAGTAACTTACTGTGGGGAACTACCAAAGTGGTAGGATTTAAGACCCATCTTATATTGGGTGTATCTTAAATCTTTTGCCTTCTCTGGACACTAAAATGTACACTTCAATTCCGTGGTTTGGTTTTCTTCTGATTCTAAAAGTAGTACATCTTTTAAATGGTGTTGGAAAGGAACCTGGCAAAGTACAAAATAGATTTAAGGAGAGTTAAAAGAAAAAAATGATGAGCTTCCATTCAGCTTATATATACATACATATATATATAATATATATACTTTATTTTCTATATTAATATAATTAATACATATCCATAAATAAAATATTTAGTTAAAATGTATATTTTTATCATTACAATATTCAAAAGCATAATTAATATAGAACAGCCTACTCTATAGATAAACCATAACTTACTTGACATGTAACTTATTATTGGATATTTGAATTATTGCCTGTTTTCGCTATTGAAAATAACCCTGTGTTAAATATGTTGTTTATAATATTTATTTGCATCTCAATTTTATTAAAATAGATTCCTGGAAGCATCATTGCGAAGCCAAAGGGTGTTATGATTCTAAAAAGGTTAAACCAATTTGTGCTCCTACCAACTGTGTATAATGGGGTCCAACTGGCTGGCTATTTTATTTTTATTTTTAATATGACTCTTCATTAATAGTGGAGATGAATGTTTACAGATTTATTAGTTCTTTGTGTTTTCTCTTCTAACAATGATCTGTTTATATCTTTTTTGGATACTAGCTTGTTAATAGTAATTATCTCTTAGAATCAATTAAGTCTATATGCACTCATAAGCATTTAAATTTAAGATTTTACAATGACAATAGAAAGAGTGAGATTTTATCCTGCACTGTCAAATGAAAACTATATACTTAAGTATGATTCTATAGACAATTAACCACAAATAATATGGGTGTGGCGAGATCCATTTAAAATTTGAGCAATATTGCCTTGTGTTTGTTGTTTAACCATTTAAGTTTCGTTTATTAGTGGCTACCTTACCACTGTTTTTAAAGTTCAGCTGATTACATACCTAGAATTAACATATTTTTAAAAACCATATTAAAGCCCTGGCTGGTGGCACAGCGGATAAGGTGCCGGCCTGTGAACCCAAAGGTCACTGGTTTGATTCCCAGCCAGGGCACATAACCAGGTTGCAAGCCAGGTCTCCAGACAGTACATAGCTGGAGGCAGGTGAAAGGCAACCATACATTGATGTCTCTCTCCCTCTCTGCCTCTCTCCCTTTCCCTCTCTCTAAAATAATACAAACAATCTTAAAAACAAATCATGTTAAGAACAAAAATGGAGTGATTATAGCAAAAGGTCTCTTACAATACTAACTGTGATAGCACTATTTCTTAAAGATAATTTTTATGACATTAACATTTATCTCCTCACCCCTTCTCCACATATAATTGGTTTGTAGTCATTCTGGTTTGTTTGTTTTTCTAAAGAAGAACGTACATATTAGTTTTAGGTCACTTTTTTCTATTCTAATTTAAGCATTCTAGATAGCTAAATTCTTTATTAAAATATTTTTCAGTGTTAATAAAATACAAGACCAAATTATGAGGAATTTGATTCTTTTTGCAGCAGAAGAATGGTTTCATTGCTGAAACTGCATATAATATTACAAAGCTTCATTGATATTTATTTCTTCGACTAGGCCTATTAACCTGGTTCACAACTGAGACAAAAATAATTATAACTGATAATATTTACACATCTTTCTTACTTTATGCATGTAAATGCAGAGTTAAATTTTAGGGTAATTATTAGAGCCAGAGTTCTATTCCACCATGTGGAAATTTTCAGAAACTATGGCAAGAATTTGCTCTTAAAAACACCTCCTTCCAACAAAAGGCAGGGCCCCATGGGGAAACTCTGAGGTCAGTCTAACTTTGTGCCTCTAAGTGTATAGAGTTGAAATTTTCTTCTAAAAGAAGTTTGAAGTTGACTGAAACTATGCTTGAAAGGCCCTTAAGCCTTAACTGATCTGCTATTTTCATTTTTATTTGCCTGCCTTAAAATATGCCTTTGTTATGCTTGCCATTTCTGAAGCACAGACCCATGTCCTTTTGGAGTTTTGATCCTAAGGTTCACACAACTTAGCAACAGAAGTTGTTTCTTTCTCCTCTTCTTTCATCTACAATTGAAAGCCTGACCTACCATATCTTATATAGACATCTTATTTTAATTTATACTACTTTTATTATGTAGTAGGAATGAATCAATTTAGCAAAATACCCATAAGTCTAACATTCCCATTTTAAAACAATTCCAATAATTGATCTTCAAAACATTCTAATTTGGTCATGTCTCTCAGATGTGTTACACAGAGCAGAAAATTTCAGGGAGAGGTACCATATTTAGGACTGTGAATCTAAAGCATCTTGCCTATGTCCCACATGGAAAAAAAATCCAGCCAACTGAACTATGTATGAACATTTGGAAATGTGTATTGAGTAGTCAAATGTCTTTTTAAGTTGGTTAATTTATAATTTACATATTTAAAATTCAGACATTAGGGTTATATGTATGTCTGTGCATGTGCGTGCATATGTGTACATGTGTGTATGCATTGCCTTCTTCCACTTTCAAGTTACATGAGAACAACTTATCCAGCTCTTCACCAGCATGATTGACATCAATGATCAGGCTTTTTTTTCTCTTCATTAGCATTGACTTTTGAATCACCTAATAAAGTGTTCTGGGGTCTTGCTCACAAAGTGGGGTCCTAAGACCCACATTGCTGGCCCTGAAGTGGCATGAAACATGCCAGGCCCTGAATCAGGGTCCCCACTGTTAACAAGACCCCCAGACAATGAGCACACACATTCAAGTTTGGGAAGCATTGTTGTAAGGTTTGTCAACCTCCCTTCTAGGGACAATTTTTAAAATAGAGCATTCTCTTCTTCTGGATATGTGCTGAGAGTAGTTCTACCTCAGGTTACAAATGCCTTTCCTTGAACATCAGGAAAAATATCCCACTTTATGCTGTAAGAACATTTTCGTGATCCACACAACAGGACTTAACTTTACTTTTTAAAATGCAGTTTAATTGACTTATTAAAACATCTAGCCTTAGAGACTAGGAGAGCAAGCCTCCAAGAATACTGTCTAAATCTGTACTAAAATTTTAAATTTAATATTTATTGTTTCTTATTTTCTGTATTAAATTTAAAAAATTATTTTGAACTTACTTAATCAGATGATCTTCACAGGCATCTCAAACCAGCATTGTATGGAGAAGTTTTGAGGGAATATTTTTTTACAAAGACTGCTCAGTTGTTAAAAAAGTCAAGTCACTGGTGTGGGTATGGCATGTGGGGTAATGCCCAATGGCAGAGAAGACTTGGCAAAAACTTGGATATAGGAAGAGGTCATTTGAGGGGATGGGCAAGAGCCTTGCATTATGTTTGGGAATGTACAATTCTTGCTGAACACATTCAAATATCAACACTTGGCAGGGCACTTTCTCTCTTGCTGTGTTGGGATGTTCTACTGTGTTATATTGCTGAAGGTCATGATGGGTGTGAAAAACATCTTCTTCTTTCCCAATAGAGCAGCTGTAGATATATATGTCACATATATGTACCTATGTGACACAAGAAAAGAAACACCTTATAATGGGAAATAATGCTTCTAAGCCAGAGTGAATCCTCGAGAACCTGGCTTAACATTAATATCAACTTGACAGCGAAAATTTCAAGCTTTGCAATGTAACTCTAAAATGTCTTTTGGTTTCTGTTGTTTTTTCTCAATCTTGCTCAATAAATAATGTAGCAAGCCTAATAAATTCAAATAAAACTTCTGACTGGTTTGGCAGCAGTTTTTCAGTCTAGAATAATTTACCGATCTCTGAGACTTCATGTGAGCCCATAATGTTTAGGCTAGAAATAATAAAATGCACTCAATTGATTAAGCTGTTTGTAGACACCTCCAAATTAGCATATTGTATAATTGTGAACATTTTATAATTACTAAGTGAGGCTGATAAAAAGTTCAGTGCTGTTGATGGCTGGACTGGTAACCTTGATGAGAGGAGAATCTCAATGAAAGGGGACATGTCTGTGGGCTGAAACCAGAGAGCTGGGCCTTCCATGCCTAGTCTCCTGTTGCTTGTTCCTTCCAGTGTGGCCAGAGGTTCTGAAGCCCTGGGCATTGGGACCTCATTCTTGTGCTGCTCAATCCTGACAAAATGCTCCGATGAGACCCTAGAGCACCCAAGAGTGTACATTTTTCCTCATGTTCCCACTAAGAGGAGCATGTGATCTTTAGAACTCAAATAATAAAAGCAAAGTGTGGAAGACAGATTGGAATCTCACCAAGTTTTCTAATGAAGTCTATTGTTCTTTCTTTTTGTTTTTAAATAAATTCCTTGAGGTTTTCTAGGTGTTTTTTGACGACTCCAATTTAATACTGTTGCTAATACTTTTCCTTTCCAAAAAGTAACGCATTAAAACCTTAAAACCTCTAATGTTAATCAACTCAATCAATGAAACATATACTACTTACATTTCACCCCAGTCAGTTTTCAGAGGCAACCATTTTAAAGTTTTTGTTCATAGCCCCTGAATTTCATAATCCTAACTAATATGATTTAGCCATACATATACATATATATGTATATGTATATATGTGTGTGTATATATATATGTATATTTTATATATATAGTTTTATAAACTCTAGGCAATCAAAAGCTTCTTCCTGTCAAACTGCCTTCTTAACTTTTGTAAATTAAGAAAAAAACATTTTAATTCTTCTTTGCTTATTTCAAAATTTTAAAATAATATAATTTCTCTCCTAATTCCGTATCTGTAAACTTAATGAAGTCTCTTAATTCTCTAACATGTAAGACAAAGGAAATTAATGCCTAATGTGTCAAATTTTGTAGTCACATTTATTCTGTACATATAAGCAAATCTTCTAGGCCTTGCCCATGGATTTATTAAAACCAATATAATTAACATAACTTTAATAACATAATCATACACATACAATTTATTGTAGATCCATGTTGGGTCACTTACAGGAAATTAAAATCTTAGGTCACTAAGCTTAGCCTTTTGAATAAAATTATTCCAAGCATCAAGGTACTTCACATTATGACATTTCTTAGTTTTCTACATATTTTAATCATTATTTTTTTAACTACAGCTATTTGTCTTCCTAGGGTTTCTAATCATCTTTCGTTTTGCCCAGTTTATAAAAGAAAGACATGGCTTTTTGCCACATGACAAAGATATTTCAAATCTGATTCTGCTGGAAGCGATTCTTACCATTTTTCTTCATATATCAATTCTTACTTTCTGTTCTCACTTGACCTGATTAGTTCTAGGCCTCTGTACTGATAGTCTATGATTTCACTTTATGATAAGCTTCAGTTTTACTGTTTTTTAACAACTTTATTGAGACATAATTCACATGCCATAATATTCACCCATTTAAAGTGTTCAACTTAGTAGTTTTTAGATTATTCAGAAATATCTACCATCACCGAAATTTAATGTTAAAATCTTGTCATCACCCCAAAAGGCAGCATTGCAATGTACCCATTAGTAGATACTCCCATAACCTATTTTCTCTAGCCCTAGGCAATCTCCAATCTACCTTATGTCTCGGGTAAACTTGCAATTCTGAGAATTTCATATAAATGCAATCATGTAATATGTGATATTTCATTACTGGCTTCTCTCACTAAGTTTATGTTCATCCACATTGTAATTTGTATCAGTACTTCATTCCTCTTTATGGTTAAATAATATTGTATGGATAGTCACTTACTGTTCTGTGCCATTCATTAATTGATAGGCATTTGAAATTTTCTACTTTTTGGCTATTATGAATAATGTAGTTTGAAAAAAAACATAGCTTTTCATTTTGGAGGTGGTATGTACCTAGTAAAGTCAAATGGTAATTGTGTTTGACATTTTGAGGAACTGCCAGGCCATTTTCAAAAATGGCTGCACCAGTTTACATTTCCGTCAGCAATGCCTATACTTGTTATTGTCTGTCTTTTTTATTTCAGTCATTCCAGTAAGTGAAGTAGTATATCTTGTGCTTTGATTTATATTTTTCTGGTGATTAATGGTAATGATCATCTTTTCATGTGCTTATTGATTATTTGTGCAATTCCTTTGAAAAAATCTCTTCAAATCCTTTACCCATAATTCCTTTTAATTACCATGTTGTAAGAGTTTCCCATAAATTCTGATACAAGTCTCTTGTCAGCTGTATGATTTTCCATCATTTCTCTCCACTCTTTGGTTGTCTTTTCACTTTCTTGGTAGTGTCCTTGAAAACACAAAAGATTTAAATTTTGATGAAGTCCTATTTATTTTCACCTAACCCAAGATCACAATTGGTTTATTTGCTTTCTTCTAAGAGCTTTAGAGTTTCAGCTTTTACTTTTAGGTCTATAATCCATTTTGAGGTAATTTTGTGTATGGTGTGAAGCAAAAGTTCAACTTCATTCTTTTGCATATGAATGTCCACTTCTACCAGTATAATATGTAGGGAAAACTATTTTTCCTCTATTTAATTATCTTGGCATACTCATTGAAAATCAATTAACCATGAATATTTATACCAATTTTATTTATAGATTTGTACGTCTACTTTTATTCTAGTGCTACAGTATCTTGATTCCTACCGCTTTCTAGTAAATTTTGAGATTAGAAAATATGAGTCCTTCAACTACATTGTCTACTTTCCCAAATTATTTTGGACATTTTGGCTTCCTTCCATTCCCATATGCTTGAATTAACTTGTCAATTTTGAGGAAGAAAAGGCAGCTGGTATTTTGATATAAATTGTGTTAAAACTGTCGATTAATTTGATATTAAGTCTTACACTCCACAAATGTAATGTCTTTTATTTAGATTTTTTCAATTCCTTTTCTTTTTTAAGGTTAATACATTTCTTTTTAAATATAATTTATTGGAGAAACATTGGTTTCAAGTGTAAAGTTCTATGATACATCATCTATATATTGCATTGTGTATTCACCTTTGATTACTTTCAACAATGTTCTGTAGTTTTTAAAACTGTAAGTATTGCAGTTTCTCATTAAATTATTCTTGTGTTTTATTTTTTCATGCTATTATAAATTATAGTTTTTTATTTTATTTTTGAATTGTTTATTATCTATGTATAAATGTACAATTAATTTTTATACATTGACTTTGTATTCTGTAACTTTTCTATACTTATTTATTACTTTTAGTATGTTTTTAAAATATTGGGATATTCTCTCTTTATGGATATGTCACTTAAGATAGAGATAGTTTTACATTTTCTTTTTCAATCTAGATGTCTTTCATTTCTTTTTCTTGCCTTGTTGCTCTGACTGTAACTTCTATTAAAATGTTGAATACAAAGAGTGGAAGCAGATGTCCTTGTCTTGTTCTTGATCTTATGGGATACTCATTCAATCTTTTGCCATATGATATTAGCTATGCATCCTTTTTTGTAAATGGCCTTTATCAGGTTGAGTAAATTTTCTCCAGTTTTATCTTTTTGATGCTGTTGAAATTTGTCACATAAATTTTCTATATCAAGGTGATCTTGTGGGTTATTTTTCTGTTGAGTTTGTTAATATGGTATGTTAATTACATCATTGTTTTCCAGAATACACCTACAACTTGTTTTAGATATATTCCACTTGGTCATAGTAGATAATCTTTCTTACATGTTGCTGGATTTGGATTGGCAGTACTTTCATGAAGATTTTTTCATCTATATTTATAAGGACATTGGGCTGTAGTTTTCTTGTGATGTCTTTCTGTTTTTAGCATCAGGATGATTATGTCTCATAGAATAAATTGAGAAACATTCCCTCCATTTCTATATTTAGCAAGAGCTTGAAAAGAATTGGCATTAATTCTTCTTCATATGTTTGTTAGAATCAGCCATTGAGGCCATCTGAAAACTGGGCTTTGTGGGAAGTTATAAACTTATTAAGTTAATCTCTTTACTTGTTACATGTTACTCATTATTCTAGAAGTAAGAACTAAGACTATACAGGTCCCTCCAAAATCAATTCCTTTCACCACAAACTTTCCAAGAGATGTTTCCCTTAGAAAGCTTCCCTGGTTTCATTGATCTAGATCCTCAGATTTCTATTACCTTTACCAAGCACTTCCTAATCAGTAGGAAGGATTAGGCCACCTACACTACCCAATCACTGCTGCTTACAACCTGAAGGAACCTGAAGAGCAACACCTTGCGATGGGTTCTAATCTCATGCTTAATTGGATAGCCATGAGGCAGCCATATCTTAGAACCACACACACCTGGGTCAGCTATTTCTTCTTTTAAATCCTGTCTATGCTTGTTATTTTTAAGTGTTATTGTAAAAAATGTCTGACATTCTAGTAGAAGGATCATAACCTTAAGTTGGGTTTTAGTGAATATGGGTAAGAAAAAAATTGAAGTTTAAAGACTCATTAAAACATAAGTAGCTATATATTCTAAAGATTGGTAATAGTCTATTGTGGGCTCTAGTCTAGATTAAAATGTAACTCTCTTGGTGGAAATTTTCAGCAGAAAAACAGATGATGGCCACGATATAAATGCTAAGGACATTGGCAGAAGGGGAACTCTCATGAGTTTTCATTTTCTGAATATTTAGACAGACATTGCATGCTAAATCTTCACTTTCAGAAGTATCAGAGCCATGCCAAACTTTTTTTTTTTTTTTTTTTTTTTTTTTGTAGCAATATATGCAAGCTGGAATTGTGGATTATGTGACCTGAATTTATTTGTGGATGCATGTTTGACAGACAGAACAGGTAGAACACATATGTTCATCCATTCTGAACTCATTAACAAAGCAGCAACATTAGTAAAATATGTCTTTTTCTGGTTCCTGGAATGGAAGAGGGAACAATTAAGCTGTAAGACACTCCAGGGTGGGTATTATGACCTAATAATGACATGCCCTGGTAGTTTTCACTGAGTGCCATTAACTGCAAAGGCATATCATTGCTCGTCCATAATATGCACCCCGGGGAGTCTTATTGGGAGGATATAAATGTTAATTCCTAAAGAAACTCATTCAGCAAGAGAAGAAACCATTGCTCTATGATGCAAAATATGTAAAAATCTCCATGTTGAGTTCAGTTTTTTTGAGGCAGATGGGGTCAAACTCTGTATGCATTTATACAGCAGAAAGCAGTGCAGGAAGATCTGAAAGGGCGGGAAAAAGATTCTAGTTGTTTGTGCAAATTCTATGCAGCAGAAAGAAACAAGGAACTCCTGCATTTTGTGACAACATGGATGGAACTGGAGAGTATTATTATGTTTTGTGAAATAAGCCAGGCTGTGAAACACAAATACCATATGATCTCACCTAATACAGGAGACTAATGAACAAAACAAACAAGCAAAATAGAACCAGAGGCATGGAAACAAGGAACAGACTTCCAGTGTGCAGAGGGGAGCAGGGAGAGGGAAAAAAGTCAAAGAAAGGGAACAGTTTAGTCAAGGAACTAGTATAAATAACCCATGGGCATGGACAATGTGTGGGGATGAACTGTGGGAGAAGGGATGAAGTGGGTGGGGCAGGGGAGAGCAATAGGGAAAAAATGAGATAAATGTAATACTACAACAACAATAAATTAATTTAAAATTAATAAATTTTATTTATTTAAAATTTAAAATTAATAAAATTTCTATAATATGTGGAATAAAAATACTATCAAGAAAATTAAATAATACTATACTAATAAAAAATAAAGTTGCTTATGTAAAAATAATACAATAATTGATAAAAATAATAGAAGGGTAAAGTGTTTTGTGTGCTCACAACTGTAAACCTACTTTTGCCCCTCTCTGTGTAGTAGGTCATAATAAATAGACAGCTTAGGAGAATTTAAGACCATACTATCAAGTGGATAAAGGTTTATGTCTATGGAAAAATTTGATGTGTGTAAGATTTGGCTCTGAGTTTTTCGTTTGAGTTTGCCTTTGCAATTGGAGCTCACTCCCTGGGGTTAGTGCTAGCCTTCCCATCGACACTAAACCTTCCTTCTCAGCACGGCACAATCAACAGGTCAAGACCATGCAGGCATTTGAGGAGCAGGAGGACAGTGTAGAATTGCTGTTTCCCTTGAAATGTGTCACTTGGGGCCAAGGGTAAATATTTTGGTCAAAGGAAATCTCTACTTCAACTCTGCAGCTCAGTTTTTGCTTTTCTTTCTTACCTAAATTTTTGTTTTACCATGAAGGCATCACCTCTTTTGCAAGCACTAGGAAGGTAATTCGGTCCATTTTAAAGAATTTTAATGAACATTTGTCCAATGTGGGTGGAGGTACAGAAAAACATGCCTATACTTTGTAAGGTTTCTCCATTTCCTTTTCTGCGTGGGTTGAGTGCATGGTTTGAAGGAAGCAATTACAATATTTATTTTGATCAATTAGCCTTGGTAATATCAGTGTTAGTAACCAAATCAGCAGCACTAACTTTTACAGAAGATAAATAATAATATATAATGCTTATGTGCACATGATGTAAGCACAATAAATATAACATCATTATATACCTGAATTCCTGATAAATACATACACAGAAATAAAACTGAATGGGTTGTCCATTGTTTGTAAATGAAAGTCCTCTGAAATACATAAAACAGATGTTATGTTAATGGATAAGAATTTTTTTTCATAGAGATGATGGTTTTCTTAACTTCGGGATAATAAAGCAACTTTACTTAGTTTTTGTTTTCCCCTGGATAAATTGTCTTTTCCTATCTTATGAACAAACCATGTAATCTTATTGTACTTCTGCCCAGCTATTTTGCAAATTCACTAAATAAAGTAACAGGATGAGGCAAGGTGAGCAGATCAATGCTAATTTATTGTCACCACTAAAAATAAAGCAAAACAAGGAGAGCTTCAAGGAAGAGGCTGGCAGCCATGTCTCAGGATGGCGTTGATTAAAGCACAGTTATCCTGGTGGACCAGAAAAAAAGCTGAGCGCTGACAATGAATGTATGTAATGGAAGAAGTAACAAGGAAGATCCCAACAGAGAGGCTGAAAATGTACTGTATGGTAGAAGTACCTGAGTCCCTGTGATAGAGCCCTGCATGGGTGAGGTCCCTTGGATAGGAACTTGGGAGTGGACACTGTGTGAGCGTGTAGGCAAGTAACTAGACCAGGTAAGACTGGTGGAGGGGACACTGACAAGCATCAGAAGCGCCTTTGTAAACCCAGGTAGGTTATGGCACTGAAAAATCTTCAAAGATAGAAACCAAAACATAAATTCAATTACTGAGACTGGGATAGACCATGACAAAACTAGACTTTCTGATCTAACCATTATTTGGATTCTTCTGTGATGCCCAGAGATGGGGACATGAGATCAGCAGGGTGACAGACAGAGAGGGCAGGGCTTAGAGATGGCTTGAGAGAATCCAGTGCATGGTGTTCCCTGGTCATTGAAATGATCTTAACATTTAATGATTTGCTTTTCTAGGTCTTATCAAAATATTCCTAACAGAATGTCACTGTATCAAAATAATCATATTAAAACATCAGGTACCCCAGCACGTGACCATTGCAGGAGCTGTGTTATAGCTGGAATAGAGGTTTATGGCAAAACTAGCAGCAATGTTGATGTAATCTGAAATCTCAGAGTGTCCACTGGATTAATTTAAATCTGTCTTGCCTTGGTAAAGAAGGTCCCACACTCAGGAGAAGAGCTGAGTCTCCCTGTGGGCTGCAAACCAAAAACTTCAGTGATAAACTATTGGTGACTATGTAACACCTAGTCAGAACCCAGGGAAACTGTTGGGGTAGGCTTTGAAAAACAGCAAAAGTTTATTCCCAAAAGGAAACTTTAAGAAAAAAATGTTTTAAATAAGCAAACATTTCAACCTCTATGTTCTTATCTCTACAGAGTACAGTTGTTAGGTTTTAAGGCAGGATATGGGTGCAAAAAGAAATTAGCATTTGTTTCTACCACAATTATTTTGTCTCCTAAAATAGTAAACTAAGAAAGGAAAAACATTTACTTCTTGAAAAGAGGTTAATACTCATAGTATATAGAAAGCTTATATGAATCGGTAACAACATACAAGACCTCAAAAAATAATTGTCTCTTAATAGCACAAATATATGTACTTAGTGCTAGCTATGCACCAGGAACAATGCAGTGCAAAGGAAGACTTACATGACCTTCTGAAATTTATAAATTTAGCCAGCACATATATAAACAGACATTTTACATAAAAGAAACACAATAATTAAATAAAATATAAAGTTTATATTTCCTAATACTAAAATACGAAAAAAAATATATTAAAAGGTGTAGGTTCTTTTGAGCCAATAATTTATAGTAAAAATAGTATACTCATTATATTGGTGGCAGTAAAAGTTGGTATAATTTTTTGTTTAATCCATTCGACAATGTATATCCAAAAACAATAATAATTGTATATCTGTGGCTTAAGTCACTCCTGGAAAGTTATCCAAAGATAATAAAACCAAAGGAAAATTTTATACATGGAATTATTAATTGCATCATTTTTAGAGTAGTTGTTGATTAGAAACAACCAAAATGTGTAACTATAGATCGAACAATGGTTAAAAGAATGATGGTGCATCTGCTGGATGGAAAATTATCCAAAATTAAAATGGAGACTATGAAGATTTTGTGACCAAATGGAAAGAGATTATAACTGGAAGGCAAATATAGATAATTGACTCAATGAAACTACATTCATGGAACAAAATGATGGTTGTCAGAGGGGCAGGGATGGGAGGGTCTGTAAAAAGAAAGCGAACCTGGTTGCACAGTGGATAAGATGCCAGCCTGCGCTGGGTTCGATTCCCAGCCAGGGCACATAACCAGGTTGCAAACCAGGTCTCCAGCCAGGTCTGTGGCTGAAAGCAGGTGAAAGGCAACCATACATTGATGTTTCTCTCCCTCTTTGCCTCTCTCCCTTCCTCCCTCTCTCTGGAAATAGTAAATAAAATCTTAAAGAAAAAAAAAGAAAGTGAAGATATTCATCAAAGAACATCTATGCAGAGCCCATGGACATAGAAAATAGTGTGGTGAACACCAACAGAGAAGGTACTGGGCAGAGGTGGGCAAAGAGCGAGAAAATAAGGGACATTTGAAATGTAAACAATAGCAATTTTTAAAATATACATTCATATTATATATAAGTAAAAAAGAAAATACTGTATATACTGAAATAATTATATTAGAAAACTAGGATAACATCGTTTTATTTCTTCCATTATTTTTTCAATACATGAAAATGGACAGAAATTCTACAACTTATGTGAAAGAGTAGCCAAATCAGATCAAGGAAGCATGAGTTCATGTACAAGATAGTGCCACAATCTTAGATTGGCTCCATGAACAGACACATAGAATAGTGGAATTTCTGATGTTATATTGAATTCAAATTATTGAGGGCTTTTCAACTCTGGCTTAGGAGTTTTGAAGTCATTACATAGAAGTAATCAAAAGTATAATTTTGTGAAAGCAAATAACAGGATGAGAACTGTACAGTACACCAGAAAAATCACTTTGTCCCGCACTACAGAATGAATAGAAGGAAAAAGAAACTGGGGCTAGGACAGCAGAGAAAAGGCCATTGCAATAATTAGATGATTGAGATCAGAAAGTGGAAATGGGAAATGAAGGACTGTGACAAATATAAAATGACATATAAAGGAACAGACCAGCCAGGTCAAAACTGGACATAGGCTTCTGAAAGCAGTGACAGGGAGGACAGCAGTAGCAGGAACAGATTTAGCTAACAGGAGCAAATGCAGAATCACCAGGTTTTAATACCTAGTGTTAGCCATGTCATTAAAATATATTTTCAAATATGATTCAGCCAGTGAACTATGACTTTTAAAACTGAGCAGAGATGCCCCTATTGCAAAGGCAAGTCAGAGCCAAATTGTTCGTAGGTGTCCCTAAATCCCTTCAGAAAGCTTCAAATCCTGGTGCATCTCTTTTTCCAGAAATGAGCACTATAGAGACCTGTGTTTTATGTGACTGGCTCAGTGGTGCTCCCAACTGCCTCTTTGAATATGACATCTCATGATTTCCAGCAACTCTTCTTTCCTTTCCTGTACTAAGCACGGCAGATCCTTTCGTGTTTAACCTCAGACAGAGGCTGCACTTGTGAACTCTAACCCCAGAAAGTTCAGAGTGGACCTCCCAGACCAACTGAATCAGAATCGTTGAGGAAGAGGTGACACAGGTGAGAACCTTCTAGCCCAGCTCTCCTCTTCCTTCACAGGTAAGGACATCCAGGCTGAGTGGCCACTGGCCAAACTCAGGTTCCCAGACTCCTAGTTCACTGCTCCTTCCATTCAACCACCAACAAACACCACAGGTACCTCTGTCTCTGGAAATCAAAACCAACAAAGTGCTCTGAGGGGCATTTCCTGTTCTTTTTTCCTTTCATAATAACAAACACAATTGCACAGTTACTCATAAAATATTAATTAGTCTTTCCTCCCACCATCATTCTCAGTTTTAAACTAATAACTTGAAGAAGTACATATTTCAACAATAGAAAGCTATTCCCTTTTCAATCTACCTTCAATTTTTTATTTCTTATAAATATTCCATTGAATATTTCCATTTGTGATGTGAGTTTGCTAATTTGCTGGAACTTGATTCTATTCCCCAGAAATGTCACTTGGGTGGCCCTGCTGGGCTAAAATAGAAAGTCTCAGTGCTGATTTTTGAACTCATAGTTCTGCACAGGATTTAACAGCTGTTTTCTTCCTTTAGGGCATGGAAAACAAACTGCAGCTTTAAGAGCAATCAGAAAAGACTCCTCTTGAAAATAAAAGCTATCCCAAAGGTAGGATTCATATTTTTAAAACATAAAAAGTTAACTCTGATGAGACGATTACCTGTAATTTATATTTTATTGGTAACCCAGCATGGAACAGCCTTCCGTTAAATAAAGCTACAGCGTGTTGGTAGATTAAAAACCCAATGTAGTCATTGGATGTCCCTAGTCAATTACATAAGGACTCAGCCAACAGAGCATTTGTGAGACTGTGTGTTAAAGATCAACTTGCACTTATTCCCCTCTTCTGGTGAACCCTCAAATAGGAATTAGAAAAGCACGTTTTATTATTAATGATAAAGAAAATGGAGTCTCATTGTCACAGGCATATGGCCAATCAGCTGACAGCGAGTTTCGAGCACAAGAAAAACATCACACACTCCTCAAGAGAGAGATGGAAGAGGCTGATGGAAATGTAGGAAAAAAGTTCTCAGAAGGTCTGCAATGAGTTTGGAAAAAAACAGTCTACCTCTTTTCACAGATAAACCCATTTGCCCTTAAGGATGACTATGAGTTCTCTTAACTCCAAAGTTCAACTTGTCAATCGTCAGAGTTCTCCAAAATCCACCTAAGAAATTAGTAAAGTATTTCGGGGCCCACATAACCATTGCCCTGGAGCCCAGGAAATGTTGGTCAAAGATGAATTCACATCTACTAGCAATTCCTTTGCTTAGACCCTTAGCCCCCTGCACATCCAGTCAGAAGTCCAAGGGCAGTGGGTTATTCAGCTCCAGGCACCCCAGAGTCCCAGTGACATGCTTAGTGAGTTGAAACTAAGAGCAGAAGAGGTGGCATGCCAACTAGCTGTTAGGGGGACTGGTTGCTGTCATCTTTCATCAGGATTTCAGAATCCTAGGGAAGGTTTACACAAGACCCGGGTGAAGTTCTGGGAACACAGGGAATCTAGAGACAGTGAGGTAACTGGGGTTCATGGTCGTAACATGCAGGGACTGCCGGAGGTTTCCACTGGGCCACTGCAGGAGAAGACAATGCCACAGATTTATGCTTGAAAAAAAAACTTTTAGTCCTGGCTGGTGGCTCAGTGGATAGGCGTCAACCTGCAAACCCAAAGGTTGCTGGTTTGATTCCCCAGCCAGGACACAAAACCAGGTTGCAAGCCAGGTCTCCCGCCAGGTCCTTGGCTGGAGGCAGGTGAAAGGCAACCATACATTGATGTGTCTCTTGCTTTCTTCCTCCCTCCCTGCTCTTCTCTCTGAAGATAATGAATAAACTCTTTAAAAAAAAAAAAAGAAAGAAAGAAAGAAAGAGAGATTTGCTTCCTTATCTCAAAGTAATTAAAAAACAAACAAATGAACAAAAACTTCTGTAGCAAGTTTTCACAGGGCAACACCAACCCTCTCCCTCACCTCTATATATCCTTTTGTTCACAAAAATAGGACTCATCTTAGGTAAAAAATAGCCTTCTAAGTTCTTTATCCCTCTTGTTTGCAGGGTACATAAGGGGTTTTTCCTTGTTGCTTGGAACATTAATATATTAAAACAGAAAAATCCCTTTCTATAATCTATTGAGAAAAGTACTTTATCCTCATGAATCAGCCCATAAATTCTAATTAATGTTGTATCAAAGAGGAATTGAGACTATTGTTCTCAGCCCTTGCTTTTCCCAGGATTATTTGGGGTCAGAAACTTTTAGGGTGAGCCTTAGCTACAGGATGTTTGTCAGACATACTCTAAGTTTGTTTGAATCACCAGCAAGGGCTGAGGTCCTCAGTCAACTAACGCTGGCTTTCTGCATTTTCATTTAATACCAGGTGATTTCTTTTTATGATGGCATACTGCTTAGTAAAAACTTCCCCTCCACTGTATTACATTCAGGAAACTAGAACAAGGAGGGTGGTTAGCCAGAAGTGAAGATCCTCATTTTGCTTGGATGGCTCATTGCCATTATGGACATGTCGATTATGTAATCGACAGCCCTAATCAGAGACTTTTACCTACTTGGTACAGCCTGTACCCTGTCCCTTCTCACAGTAGCTGTCGTAGAGGTAGTTCGCCACCTTATTTTAAAGAATACAATTGTGACATAAAAAAATAAGGTTTCCCTGAAGGTGTGCGGGTGGCTGGCATCTGCATGGACAAGAAGTTCTGCTCCTCCTCCTGACACTGTATTTGCTATGGGCTCCAGTTCTCTTTCCCAACAATACCCATTTTTTATTTATTGCTTTCTGGGAGAGAAACACATACTGGATGAAATCAGGGATGTTCCCCTTACAGAGCAGAATGAACAATTTAGCTGTAACTTCATTCAAGTACTGCCTTAGGAGAGTGGGCCACCTTTTCCACCGTGGGGCGTGTCTCCATTGCAGAAACATGCACAAGGTTTTCTGGTAGCCAATTACAAGTCTAATCATTGTCGGTAATTATTGCCCATTTATCATTCAGTATCCTGTGATCTATTACTTTCCTGATAGTGCTCTTGTCAAATGAGAATTTTGTCAGCTTCAGGTCTAGGCGCTGAGTGCAAGGGCACTTAGCCATCATGATGAGGAGGTGGCATGAGCCAGCTCCATATAGAGTACAGAGCTTGAACTCAAGGGTCCGGCAGAGGCACCAGATGTGCGCTGAAGGTCAGGGAAACCTCTGGAGCTGCCCCGAGCCAGATAGTCACAGCGAAGTGAGGCCTGTAGGACAATGTGATGGTCATCACTGGTAACCTCCCTAGCACAATTACATGACTGCCTCTGCCACCAGTGAGACGCCCTGCAAGCAGAGGTTGAACACCAACTGTGGTTGGACAGTGTTAAATATTCACCCATCTATCTCCCTGCAACTAATCTGTACAAGCAGGCATGGTATGCCATAGTTAGCAGGTGGGGGACACTGAGGCTCAGAGTGGGAAGTGAGCTTGGGACGGCACCCCTGCCAGGGGTGCAGGATTTAAGCTCAGCTCTGTCTGAGGTTGGAGCCCACACTCTGAATCACCACCTGGTGCGCTCCAGCGTATTTCTCTTTTTTTTTTAAAGATTTTATTTCATTATTTTTAGAAAGAGGGGAAGGGAGAGAGGCAGAGAGGGAGAGAGACATCATGTATGGTTGCGTTTCCCCTGCCTCCAGCCACAGACCTGACTGGAGACCTGGTTTGCAACCTGGTTATGTGCCCTGGCTGGGGAATCGAACCTGCGACCTTTGGGTTCGCAAGCCGGCACCTTAACCACTGTGCTACCAGCCAGGGCCAGCGTATTTCTCTTGAACACCAGCAGATTCCTTTGTAGATTTTTGGGGGGAATAAATATGTGACAAATTATAATAATGGAGAAGTGATGCAACATTCATTGCAGTGTTTTAACTGGGGTAATTTCTATGTTGTTTTGGAGCAAACTTGCAGACATTGAGTTTAAAAGGATTGTCTTCCTTACGAAGGCCATCCCATCATGTGCTGGGTGGTCAAGATTTCTGGGAGCCGAAAGACACAGGTTCTTTTAAGGAAGTGATGGGGAATTTTATATTCCTTTTGAACTCTGCTTATGTCAAAGAATGCAGCATACATAATTGGAATTAGAACCCTGACTGGTACAAAGTAGATGACATTGACAGTTGTTGGGCTACATGCCTGCCTTTTCACTGAGGTGGAATTCAAACGTGATCATGGGAGATCCTCTTTCTTTTTGGTCTTTCCCATTCTTACTGCTGAGTTTTTAGTGACGTCCTTTAAAAGCCCTTCACATTTTGTTTTATTCTGCCCTGAGTTCTCGTTACTACTACCACTTAGCATTTCTCTGTATGACACTCTTTCTGCATGTCTTTCTCTTGGTCTGTCTGTCTGTCTCTCTATTGGTCTATTTGAATCCTGAGCCCTTCACATCACAGGTTTTGTTTATTTTTATTTTGTTTCATTCTACTCTTGTAGTCTTCATATACCTTGATATTTCTTTCCTATTATTCTTTGGAGTTTTGGACTATTTCATGTTTACATGCATTTTTCTTATTTTTTCAGACATGACACAGTACTCTTCCCCTCTCCTCCACGACTTGTAGTTTCATGTTTAAGGTGAACTTCATGTGTGAACAGGGGAGAGTTATTTGGAGACTCCTAAACTGTAAGCCCCATGAGGACAGGATCTACCATGTCACTATTGAGTGCTAAGTGCCTGTACTGTGTCTGCCCACAACTCATACCCCAGAAAAAATAATATTGTTTTCATGGTTACTCATTGTAACAAGATCCTTTAGGGATTTAAAAAGATAGATTATAAGATGGATTTTGAACCGTGGGAGTATCATTAGAAGACCCTTTTAGTTTTCAGGCAAACTCTTTTTCAAAGGATGTCATTTGCTTTTAATGTGAAGTTTTGGATAAGTAACTTTCAAGCAGCAAACTGTTTCAAGCAACCTATTTAAAAATAGTTGTGTAATTTGGATATGAAAAATATGTTCTTTTCAACATTATTTTAAAGTCTGAATTGGTTAAAATATACAGCAAAGAAAAATAGTATATAAGATCGTCATATTATACCAAACCAGATTTAACAAATATTACCATACTTTCTTCAAATTGGTATTTTTTAATAAAATATTTTATGTAGCTAAAGCTTTACCCAATTCTTTTTCTCTGCTCTCAGTGGAAACTTACATTCTGAAGTTGTAAAATACATTCTCTTTAATATTTTGAATTTTACTTTTTTATGCCATATGTAGGATATAGCAGTGTTCTATCCAAATTTTACAAAAATAGTGTCATACTCTGTTTTTCTTTACAGCTTACTTTTTTACTTAATATTCTAGCTATTTAGTCATGTTTACATGTAGATGTAGTTCACCCAATTTATTTGTGTATAGTATTTCATTTTACCAATAAACCAAAGTTGATTCACTTAATTTTAAGATCTTCACAACTACAATGTTGTCATGAAAATTTTTACAGCTAACTTATTTATTTATTTGTTTGTTTATGTACTTATTCAATTATGTTTGCATCCAAGTTTTCGAAGGTAGAATTTGTAGGTCCTAAAATATGCTATTCACCTTTACAAGGCTCATTTTGTTTTATTTATATTCTTTTTTTTCCTATACTTTCTAAGTTACTTTCTATTTCACTTATTCTAGGAGTTATGGTGAAATTTTTAATCTTCCAACTTGAATTTTAAAAGTTTCATTTAAACAGTAAAAAGTCTTCACTTTTAATTCCACATTTTCTTCTCCCTTTTAAAAATGTTAATGTCCAGTATTTTAGTTCTACCTACTTTTTAACTCCCAAAAGAATTGATTACTATTATTGTTTTAATCATTAAATATTTGTTTATGTTTACCAACATATATATTCATTTTCTCAGTCCAATATTTTTTTGGAATACTAGTATTTTATTTCTCATTTCTTTACATTTGGTAAAGAACTTTAGGCAAAAAAGTGTCACAGTTTTTGTCTGAAAAAAGATTAACCTCACGCTATAGTTATGCTAAGTATAGAATCCAGTTTCCCTCAAAGCTTTGAGTGTGATTCTATTTTTAAAATCTATGCTGTATCTGTTGGTATGTGAATTCTAGTTTCTAATCCACTAGATGCTAATTGTTTTATCTCTGATTACTTTTAACATTTTCTCTTTCACTGTTCTGATATTTAATTTTATTTATCCTAGTCAAGACTCAGTATGATTTTTTAATCTGATAATTCATATCTTTTGTTATGTTTTCAGCACTATGTCTTTAAATATTATCCTTCCTAATTTTTTTTATTGCATAATAAAACTCATTAGCTAGATTATGAACTTTCAACCCTATTTCTCATATATTTTAACCACCCACTCTTCTATATTTTCTATATATTTTTGTGCTCTGTATGTTAGATAATTACCTCCAATTACTTTCCTAGATTAGCAATTCTTTCTTCAAGTGTACCTAATGTTTTTCATCTATTGAAATGCCTATTCTTTGCATTTTGCTGGTTGGAGTTTAAATTGATATGACAATATGTCAAGTTGGCAATATATATATAAATTTTGTAGTACTATGTATTTAAAAATTTACATGAAATATATATTTAAAATTTTTAACATTTTTATCTCTTTGAATTATGCAAATAATCTTTTAGACATTTTTCTAAGGAACTCATTGGACAATTTACTCATTATCACAGCAGTATTTATTTTGGTGTTTCTAATTGTGTAAAATTGAAAATTAGTAAGGGAATGGGTAATAAGCTATCTGCTATCCATGACATGAAGTACTATTTAGACAGTAATGTTGCTGTGCATAATATTATAGAAAATATTTATTATATTTTAAGTAAGGTAAAACATAAAAGGAATATGTATAATACAAGCACAGTATTATGAAAGACAAACAGTATACTAGCAAATAAAAATGCACTTAGAATATAAATCATCATGCTGACATTGATTATTTCTGGTTGATGAGATTTAGAATAATTCTTGTTGGCTTTTTTACATAATTATTCATTAAAATTTTATACAATACTTAAAATTCCTTTATAATAATAAAATAAAATCATTTTGTTGTAATAGTAATTCTCTTTTGATAGGACACAATAAGTTTAAGCAAAGAGAAAATCAAGCTCATTGAAATTTTAAAAAGCTAACATAACAATTAAGACATTATGTAGTACAATTTCAGCGCAGGTAGAGATAGTTAATTTGAAAGAATGAAAATAAGATTTATGGTGAAAAATAACAAGTCTCTGTTTGATTATGTGGAGAAAGCAGACAAA
Source organism: Noctilio leporinus (assembly GCA_004026585.1). Classification (NCBI taxonomy): domain Eukaryota; kingdom Metazoa; phylum Chordata; class Mammalia; order Chiroptera; family Noctilionidae; genus Noctilio; species Noctilio leporinus. The sequence goes on along the minus strand of PVIW01001437.1, from coordinate 200,637 downwards.
CCAAAAGATGCCAAAGCTTTGTGACTGGGGAAACAATGGTACTAGAAACTGAGAATAAGACAATTATATTTTGGGGCACATAGAACTAAGAAACAAGCCCACACTATACCTCACCCACCCTCAAGGGTCTACCTTCCTATGAAAATCTACTTCAGTCAACTGGCCTTTCCCTTTGTTATCCTCTGATAGCTAAAAAGAAAAGCAAACCATTGATTAATTCAGCAAAAAAAATGCATTGAGCTAACTCTATAGCACACACTGTTAGGTCCTAGAGATGTTGTTGATGAACAAATATTTTAATAAAGTCATAACTCATACATGAAATACTTGGCTGTTCTCCTCAGTCCAATCTTCCTCCTCCAGTTCTGTCAAGTTGTTATCAAAGCTAACTTTTGGGGGGAAACCTTCCTTTATCACCAACGACACCTTAGCATGTCCCTTTTCTAACCTTGAATATAATCAGCTGGTGGTGGCTGCCTGAACCTTAATGTGAAAATGGGACCTTGGCTGGGTGATGATGCCATACTTGATTAGGGACTCCTGGCTAGACCTCCCGAGGGAGGAGCCTCTGTGCCTCCCCTTGCCTCCAGCCCTCGTAGCCCCAGATTACCTTTATTAATGATTACACTTTTCAAGCACGACCTAAAAATATTTCCTCCTCACAGAGCACCATATTCAAGATAATACAGGCACAATAAAAGCAGATTGAGAAATACGGCATGTGTACTTTGTTTTCTGAGGGAATTTAAGAACCCAAACCTCTTAAGAACTACAGTGCTTAATATCACTACGCCTTTTTCTCTGTGGCAACGAAAAGGGTAATGGATAAAAATCTAAGTATCATATAAATGTTCTTCTGATCTGTCGGTTGTTTTGTGTGGTCATCGATAGTGGAAGCTTTGATACAGGGCCTCGAATGCGGCTTCAGATTGCTCTTCATTTGTCTCAGCTTCCTGGGCGGACCGGGTTTCATGCAGGACAGCTGCCACTATTAGAGGCTGCCCAGCCTCCTTTCCTCCCGGGCAGTAGCTGCTATTGATTAAAGTTGCCTCCAGCCTGGAGCTCTTAAATAAAGTGGTCGGTGTATGCATGTAAGTGCATGCCCGTTTGTGCTCTAGTGTAGATGGGAGTATTCTGAGATGTCTCCAGGAAAGTTTCATTAAAACGGACTATTATTTTCCTATCATAGTCAGTTACTATTAAATGTAACACTGTGGCCCTGACTGGTGACGGCGCAGTGAACTGGCGCCGTCCTGCAAACCCAAAGGTCACTGGTTTGATTCCCAGCCCGGGCACATAGCCAGGTTGCAAGCCAGGTCTCCAGCCAGGTCCCCAGCTGGAGGCAGGTGAAAGGCACACATACATGGATGCTTCTCTCCCTTTCTTTCTCCTTCCCTTCCCCTTTCTCTAAAAATAAAGAAATAAAATCTTAAAAAAAAAAAAAAAAAAAAGTAACACTTTGGAGAGAGGGAAACTAAACCTCCCTCTTACTATCTTTGCAACATCATGTGACTCTAGAATTATTTCAAAATAAAAAGTTAAAAATAACTACATCAATAAAAACTTTTTAAACACTTTCACATTCAAGTACAAGCATCGATAGGAGAAAAATAAGTGCTCTCAGGAGAAAACTGGTTCACAATGACCTTCTGCATGGGAACCTCCTGACACAGGCATTGGATACAGCCCCACACTCTAATTCAATGCTGCAGAAACGCAGTGCTTCAAAGAGAGAGGCTAAACATTTCAACCAACTTTTCCTTTTTAATTGACTATTGTAAAAATGGCTTGTCTATGCTCTCTTTCTGAAACAAATAGTTCCTGATCTGGATGCAAAGATTCAATGGTATCTTGATTTTTTTTTTCAGAGTTTGAAGAACTTATGAAACCCTCCCTAGCTACTTTATAAGAGCACCTTCTACATTCCTCTTTATTTCAACACGGCTCACAAAAACCTCTTGAATGTTGCAGGAGTGCGAGTTCACTTATTTTAAAATATACGTATATCTTTATTTCCATAAGCCTCAATTCATTTTAGTTCTGATTAGAGCCAAAGTCACTGTGCTCCATTTCTTTCATGTTGATGGTACAGGTATCAGAGGTTCTCAGGAAAAACATTTATTTCTCTTCCTTCCTCTTCCTCTATTATATTATATACTATTTTGAAAACGTTGCAAATTGTGAATTGATGTTATTCAACTCTCCAGCGATCCTCAACTCTTTTTAACGGGAAAGTTTATTGAGAACTTACTAAGTACCAAGCACTGTGCTAAGCATGTAACAAGGCCCGTGCCGTTTAGTCCTCAGCCTTTGAGGAAGATGCCATCTTATTCCCATTGAACATTTGTTGTACCTTCAATGTTGAGAGGTCAAATGTCTTCCTAAGGCCACCTAGCCAATCAGTAAGGGAACCTTTCCATGTAACCATTGTTCCCCACTTCCTATCTTAGGTGATTGCTTTAAAAGTTATGGTTAGTTTTGAAAAGTTATGACATTATAGTCCCCCTGGTCTCCTGGTGAGTCTCCCTGGCTTCAGCAGAGGGAACTAAAGGAACGCAGAGGGGTTCATCTGAAATTGTCCCACATCGCATCTGCAGGCCTTCAGAGTTGGTGCGTGTACCCCTGCGTTTAGCAGTAGCAGGTCAGGTCTGCTCGGGTGAGGGCCGAATTCTGAGCTGACCGATGCAAGCACACTGCAGGGTGTGTTCACGCACTTGGCCTCCTCCTTGCTGTATGAAGTTGTAGTTGAAAGACCAGATACGTCAGAATTTCATGTCTACAGAATATTAGTTTTTCTCAATGTTGTGTATTCATTTTCAAAACTCAAAATGAATATGAGTAGTAATGTTAGAAAGTTCTGTAGTCAGTACAGAGGGGTTGGGTTGGGCACAAAAATACTTAAAATCTTTAGGCACAGCTTCCTGCTGGAGGGCTTCCCTTGTCATCCTCCAGCACTTGAAGTGCATTTCAGAATCTCACTACCTCTGTTTCTGACCTTCCTGATCCCTGGCTTAGCAATTCCACCCAATTGACTCTGTCCCAGCCTTGCTTCCTGCTGCCACCTCTGCTTCTGGCCAGAACAGGCCACTGACTTTCTGATCAATCTAGGTGACCCACAAGCCCGCAGCACCCACTTCTGTAACTTTAGGTCTTCTTGGTCCGTGACTGAATGCAGTGATCCCCCTAACTAGAGGAACTTCCCCAGGAGAGGCCTAGACTCCCGCCTCAATTCCTGAAAGAATGAAGGATAAAGAAGGGACTTAAGTTAGAGTAAGAAAAAAACAAAAACAACAATAATAAATCCCCTTACATTTCCAGATGCTAAGTATAGTATGTCCTAGCTGATTCTAACATTTTTGTTCGAGAACCCTGATGATTCACTTTTTCATGACACTTCTGAGACTCTGCAGCTCTTACTCTGGAAATATAGGAGAACTGAAATACTTGAGTCTTCCTGGAAACATGTTTCCAGATGTCTGTGTCCAGCCCCATGCAAATCCATGGAGAACAGGGACACCTAAACAACAATGTGGGAGAGAAAGAGTGAGGAAGAGCCAAACCCGTGGAAAGCAACCTCTCTTGTGCTCTTTAGAGCTTCCTACCATTAGAGTGTCCCCTCTCCAGGGACTAACTAGCTGGAGCCACATCCTGCTAGGTAAGAGCAACTTCTATGGAGTTGATCCTTCCCATCAGATGGGGCAGCAGGATGTCCAAAGTTGAAGACTTTTACCAACTTTGTAACTTGCAGGGAGCACAAGAATCACAGAGATTCATTAATTCACCTGGGGCTTCTTCATTTCAAACCAAGAAGAATGCATCACGTGTACTGTCTAACACACACACACACACACACAATAGAGGCTTAAAAAGAGGCAGAATTGGGAAAAATATTAAGTGAAGTTTTAATTGCTTAACAATTTTTTTAAATTTATGTTCAATATGATTTTGTTTAAGCTGCAGGTGTGTAGCATAGTGGTTAGACAATCGTATACTTTACAAACTGTTCTCCTTGATATTTTCAGTACCCACCTGGTACTGCATATTAAATGCATAGCTATTAAAATATGATTGGCTATATTCCCTATGCTGGACTTTATATCCTGTGATTATTCTGTAAATCTCAATCCCTTCACCTTTTTTACCTAGCTCCTCAACTCCTTTCCCATCAGTCTGTTCTCTGTATTTATGAGTCTGTTTCTGTTTTGTTTATATTGTCCTTTAGATTCTACATATGGTGAAATCATACCATATTTATCTTTCTCTAATTGACTTATTTCACTTAGCATAATACTCTCTATCTAGGTCCAGCCATGCTGTTGCAGATGGTAAGATTTAATTTTTTCTTTTTTTTAATGGATGAGTACTATTCCATTGTATATGAGCATGAACATTTTTCTCCACTTGTCTATTGATGGGCACTTGGTTGCTTTCATACGTACTTTGGCTATTGTAAATAACACTGCAATTAATGTAAGGTTGCAATAACCTTATGTTATTGAGTATTCTTTGAAATTAGTGTTTCTGGTTTCTTTGAATATATACCCAGAAGTGGAATGGCTGGGTCATAAATCTGTCCCATTTTTAAACATTTTTGAAGAACTTCCAAACTGTTTTCCATAGTGGCTGTACCAGTCTGCATTCCCACCAATAGTGCATAAAGATTCCCTTTTCTCCACATCCTCACTAGCCATTGTTTGTTGATTTATTGATGATAGCCATTCTGACATACATAAGATTTAATTTTCACTTTTCTAATGATTAGTGATGTTGAGCATCTCTTCATATGTCTATTGGCCATCTGTATGTCCTCTTTGTATTCTACAGTTATGACCTAACAAGAAGACTCCAAAATGTTTTAAATGGTATGGAAGAAAATTACCAAGAAATAAAAACATAATGGAGCTCTGGCTGGTGGCACAGGGGATAAGGCACTGGCCTGCGAACCCAAAGATTGCTGGTTTGATTCCCAATCAGGGTTCATAACCAGATTGCAAGCCAGGCTCCAACAAGGTCCATAGCTGGAGGCAGGTGAAAGTCAACCATAAATTGATGCCTCTCTCCCTTCCCCTCTCTCAAAATAAACAAATAAATAAATAAATAAATAAAATCTTTAATCCAGTTAATCCAGTCAAAAGTATATGGGTCTCTAACTGAGTGGAGAAGTCCAAACAACACTGGAGGAGCAAATGGGAAATCATGGATGATTCAAGGGGACTCAAGCTTGGAAGTGTGAATACCATGTCCTTACCTGAAGAACTGAGGTAGAGTAATACTCCTCTGTAGAAGGCAGAGCTTGATCAAGTGTAAAATATTCTTTGGAGCCAATGTCTTCTCTTATGAATATGGGAACAAACCACCTAGAGAAGACTGAGGGGCCAAGAAAAACCTGTGTCTGAGGAAAGTGAGGAGAAAGCTGATGTGGAATATCATGCTTAGATTATTAATGAATATATCATATGAACCAGGATCTACACTTTGCTGAAGTCAAGAGAGATTACGTCCGTTATTTCTCTGTAACCCAGCCAGCCCTGCCATTCTGTCATAGAAGATTAGATCAGTCTAGACCAGTGCGTAACAATGCCAGTGACCTGTTCTTCTGTAGATGTTTTCAAATGGATTTTTGGATGATTAATTATGCAGTCATTTTAGTCTAGAAATTATTAGCTAATAAGTCTTTGGGTTTATTTTCTCTTGATGTTTTTTAAAGCATTATAGATTAAAGTAGCTCCTTCTTAGTGTAGGACATCTCTCTAGGAATATTTTAAAATGGCAGCTACAGGGTTTAGGGTGACTTTCACCAATCCTTAGAGTTCCTTGATGGCATATTGTCAGGGACTGTTAATAGAATAGACTGTGCTTATCTAAGTAATAAGCCATCTGTTTTTATCTAGACTAACATGGTGTCTTGCCCTTCAATCTACAAACTACCATTTCTGTTCAATAATGTCTTGCTCATAACTATCATAGCTCTATTAAGATCACCATTATGATCAGTGATACCTATCATGCATCCCCAGTCATTTCTTAAAGAATTTCATGATTCCAACCAGCTACTACTATGAAAACATTGAAGAATAAAATCTTGTATTCAGTTTCCCTCTAGGGGACAAATAAAGGAGGAGGAGAGTCAGCAGTGAATTAAATAGGAAATGTGGCATTAAAGGTGACTTGGCTTTTTTCTTAGAGAAATAGAGGCATGCAAGAGAATAATTTTAAAACAGGAAGAACTTAAGACCTAATGATGAGTGAGACAGAAAGAGTTCTTATTCAAATTTTCTGAGCAATAATCTAGCTATAACCAGGACCTACTTCTTCTGTGCATCACTGAGTATAATGTCATAAAACTGCAAATGAGCAAAACAGAACTAGAGACATGGAAATAAAGAACAAACTGACAGTGACCAGAGGGGGTGGGGCAGGAGGGGGATAAGGGGGAAAAGAAGGGGAAGGGTTTAGTCAAGGACCAAATATAAAGAACCCATGTTGACACTGGCCTGTGAACCCAACGGTCGCTTGTTAGATTCCCAGTCAGGGCACATACCCAGGTTGCAAGCGGGGTCTCCAGTCAGGTCCCCAGCTGGAGGCAGATGAAAGGCAACCAAACATTGATGTTTCTCTTCCTTTCTTCCTCCCTCTTGCCCTTCTTTCTAAAAATAATACATAAAATCTTTAAAAAATAATAATAAATAAAATTTTTTAAAAAATAACCCATGGACATGGACAACAGGGTACAGATTGACTGTGGGAATGGGGAGTGTGTGGGACAGGGGAGGACAACTGGGGAAAAATTGGGACAACCGTAACTAAACAACAATAAAATAAAATAAAATAATACATATTTTTTAAAAGTCTCAGCTGACCAGCTCCAGGAACCTTTATTAGCCCCTTTTTGGCAAAGACCTGGGGAGAATAAGGATGCCTAATGAAGGAGATAGCACACTTAAGTAAAAAATAATAATAATAAAAAAATACTTCCTTTTGGGAAAAAAAAAAAAACCTGAAAACTAGGCTATCAGCAAAATTACAAAGAAGGTCATTTTTGACTTTAACACTAAAATATCGCCATAGTTACAGGTCCCCCAGATTCACATTTCCCACACCTTTCCCCATAATTTTCCTTCCCAACGGTCTCCTCTCCTGGTCCTTAGGGACTCAGTTTATTTATGTAACACTCTGTCCCTTAAGGTGTAACTGACCAATGACTGTGTAATTTCACCCAGACACATCTGCAAGTTTTTTAAGCTTATGCATCTTGAATCAAAGGAATAATTCCAGCTAACATTTTTCATTGTTAATATGAGACAATCTCTATTTTAAGTACTCATGCATATCAACTCATTCAATCCTCTTAACAACCCTACGTTGTGGGTGCAGTTGATAACCTTATATTATAAATGAGAACACTGAGGTAGAAGTAATTTGCCCCAACTAGTCTCATAGCTGGTCCACAGTTGGCTTCCCAATGGAAACACTATTATCTTGCCTTATGTCTAAAAAGTTCCTATACACACACACAAAAAAAAAAATTTGTATTGGTTGTGTATCTCTTCTTAGTCTTTTAAAAATTTTATCTTACCCAAGGGTCACTAGTTCTATTCCCAATCAAGGCAGATACCCAGGTCTCCAGCCAGGTCCCCAGCTGGAAGCAGGTGAAAGGCAACCATACATTGATGTTTCTCTCCCTTTGTTCCTACCTCCCTGCCCTTCTCTCTAAAAATAATGAATAAAAATCTTAAAAATAAATAAATAAATTTATCTTATTAATTTTTCCTTGTCTTATTTTTATTTCATAAAGAACATTGCTATCATAGTTTCTTCAAATGTGGTTATGTTATGTTCAAAGTATTTCTACTCTTTTTCATCCTACTTATGCCAAATACACACACAATCATGTTTTTGGGCTACCACCTTTGGCTGGGGCCACCACTGCTCTAAACTATGGGGACAAGTATAGATCTGCCCAGAACCTTCAAACAAGTTGTTTGTTTGTTTGTTTTTTAATGTGATGGAGTACACCATCATTTTTCTTTCCCACTGATATGCTGATATGATAAAACAGAGATAGCTATCATGATTATCCACAAATGGTTACTACAGCATAAAGGGAAATCAGATTCGTAAGTTTAAAATGCTTTGGCTATTTGTCATAGTCATATTTTCAGCTTGACAAATGGTGTATGCAATTGATATGAGAATAATCAGGTAAAAACCTCTTTTGATCTTATTCAGTCCACATTTACATTTATGCCTTTGATAAAGGATAGAGTAATCCTAATTTGCATATAAACCATTTGGTTTCCATGGGTATAGGATTAGCGCTAGTTGGAAGATTTCTGTGAAGAAGTATTTATTCTTTTTAGTTATTTACAAATACAGTTTATATAGAGAAATAGTAAAAATGGTTAATTCTGTCCTAGAATTAAGAATAAAAGAGTTGGTGCTCCATTTATTTATCATTAGTAATTGTAGGTATGATTTTAGCATCTTATAATTTTAGTTTTATTATTTGGCTTTCTTTATCTTTTTATCTGAACTCATAAGTTTTGTGTAGTTTTGGTGTTTAAAGCAATTGGATTTATTATTTTCACTGATGCTCAAACTGTTACAGCTTTGGCCAGTGGGAGGCCCTAGATTTATTTTTATGTGATTCATTACTACTTGAAAGCTGTCTTGCTTTGGGGCATAATAAAAGGTCCCAGGCAATGAGCAGATGACAAACCAATGCAAAAATGTTAAAATTTTTCCTGTGTTGGCTAACAGGCTCTTGAACACATTGTTGTGACCCACAGAGTAAGCTGGAGGAGGTAGCAAGGAGGTGCTGAATCAGCTACTGCAGCCTTAAAACAAAATTGGCGCCTCTCTGGACTTAAAAATTGTTCCTATGCAGCTTACTTCATTTTTGTTTAGTCAAATAAACAAGAGGGTTATTTTTTGCTATGGAAAAGAAAAGGTCCCAGGATCATCTGGCACTTTACCTGCCCAAACCTGATGAGATCAGTCATTCTTCCAAGGAGGCCTGGCTCTTTTAGGAGAGAAATAGTATTTAAAACCTAAAATCAAGTAGGTCTAGTTCATTACTACTGGGTTGTCATTTTTCCCCTAAACCATTCAATGGACAAAGCTAGGAAATAAGTATTTTTGAAAGAAAATAAATGAGGGTATTTTAATATTTGTATCTCAAAGTTAATATTACAAAATTATTTTTCCATAATTACATCTTTTCCTCATGCTAAAAATTTGTATTACTAACCACATTAACTTAATTTCTTATTTGCATTATCCTAGATATATATACTTCAATTAAAATAACATGATCATTATTATCACTAGCAATTATACTTCCAAAATACCTTAATCTTTCTTGCATTGACATAAGTCCTTAAAAATATATATCACTGAGAATATATATAGTACTATGTTTTAAAGTGACTTGGAATAAGTATTTTCTGTGTGGCTATGACATTAGCTTGATGTACACTTTCGCTCATTTATTTTTGGTTTTTATTCAATTTTAGGAGACTGTTTTTTTTCTTTTGGATTTATTTATTTATTAAAAGATTTTATTAATTATTTCCAGAGAGAAGGGCAGATATAGAGGAAGAAAGGGAGATAAACATCAACGTATGGTTGCCTTTCACCTGCCTCCAGCTATGGGGCCTGGCTGGAGACCTGGCTTGCAACCTGGTTAGGTACCCTGGCTGGGAATTGATCCAGCGACCTTTGGCTTTTTAGGCCGGCGCCTTATCTACTGAGCCACCAGCCAGGACTTGGATTTATTATTATTTTTTAATAAGCTAAGCTTTGTAACAGAGAATTTCTGCTTCTTGTCAAGTTAAGTGAACAAGGATTGGATTTACCTTCCTCCTGAAACAACCAAAAAATAGTCAAAATTTAATAGATGGTGCTATGGTGCCTTTATATATGTACTGTTTATTGTAGGTTAATATACCTCCATAAAGATATTTTAAGCCCCCAAATCATTAGTTATTTTTAGAAAATTATCTTTAATCCAAGTCTCCTCCACTGTTTCCTTTCTACTCATAAAGGCAGTCATTTGTGTCAGTATTTTTTGGGGGGGTATTTCAATGCTCCTGTGCACACATACAAGTAAATGTGTGTATTTCCACCTATTTATTCCTCAAATATCATCCTTACTATACTTTTGTGCATTTTTCTTTCTTCCCCTATCAATATATCCCTGGAGATTATGCCACATTGGTATACATATCTTTCCATTGTTCATTCATTTTACATTGGTGTATAAAGATTCTCATCATTCATAGAATTTCTTTGCAAGGTTGCACCATGGCTTATTAGATAAATGTCCTGTTGAGGGGGCGTTTGTGTTGCTTCCTCTCTTTCACTGTTACAAATAATACTGTAATGAATAATCTTGTTCACAAATCATTTTGTATTTCTGACAGTTTATATTTGATATAGATCCCTAGAAGAAGGATTGATGATAAAGTTAAGAGGTAAATGCTTAGCTAAATTTCTAAATATTGGTAGTGGAAAACACAACATTTTTTATTTGAACTATTTTGGGGTAATATCAAAGAGTGTAATATAATCTTTATTTTGATGCAGCCCAGTGTTGAATAACACAAACTTTAAGGTTTATGTCACTGGGCAAATAGATCAGCGTAGCCTATCTTACTAACGCATAGCAACGTAATCTTCTAGTTCATGTGTGGTAGGATTCAGGAATAGGCCTCAAGGGTCCTGAACCCTGGGCCCTCTAGCAAATACTTCACCTTTGAAATAAAGCTCTGACTAATCGCAGTGGGTTGTTACCCACCAATTGTGCCTAGCGAACAGAAACAGACAAATTGTTAGCCAGAATCCCAGGAAGAGCTTCCAGTTGACAGCAAAGTGTGAAGATCCTAGAGACAGTGTTTCTATTAACTTCTTACAGGACCAGGTAGGATCATTACCTTTGTGGGATCCTCATGGGAATGCAAAGCGGAAAGAAACTTGCGCCAGAGCCTGGGAGTGTGCCTCTGGATGCCTTGCTCTGTGTAGCTGTTGGTGCCCGAGTGCATTTTGATCTCTTTTTTCTACATTAAAAGAATTTGTGTCCATGTTTTCATGAATCTGTGGGTGGCTTTCTGCTAGCATTGTGTAGTGGTTACAAGTTTAGCATCTTAGATAGACTGAATTTGAAAACAGCTCTACCACTCTTTAGCTGTATGATCTTGGGCACATTACTTAACTCATGTAGAGTTTTCTCTTTTACAAAATGAGAGTAATGATAGTACCTACCAGACAGTGTTGTTGTGCGAATTAGGTAAAATATACAAAAAATACTTAGAATAAATAATGCCAGGCACATGGTAAGCAGTCAATAAATCCATACTATTATTTTCATAATGACTATAACCTTGGGACAGCTACTCATTGATTATGTATTATATAAATTTAAAGATCATTTTTCAGGATGTTTGAAATTTAGGGCATTTTCTAAGCTTGTGAAGAGGCATCATCAGAAATGTAAGAGCCCTGTTGTGCAAACAGTAAATACAAACATTGAATTATGAAGGATATACAGTAAGTTTGATATTAGTCATCATTTCCACTTCCCTTGGGGGCTGCATCATCCTGAGTAAGTGGGGCTCTTCATTACCTGTGGCAACATAAAGACTCTTTTCATGGCTTTCGGTAGAAAGAGTAAATACCTGCTTAGCATCTTCCCTGAAAACATAATTCTGCACTGTGTAACACCATGACACTTCCTGTTCAACCCCATTAAACATCCCTAGGCAGCAGTAGCATGGTGGGTTGCTGCTAAATACTTAATGTCCCTGTAGGTAACCCATTATTCTCAGAGACGACTGCCCACTGGAGATTGAGAAGATTATGGTTAGTTTGATCAGAAGTGCATGTGTGAGTGTATATGAGTATGTATGTGCGTGTAGAATACTGATTAGTGTCCACAGACTAGAAAGATAGATGATGATAGATAGATAGATAGATAGATAGATAGATAGATAGATAAGCAACTCCATTTAAAGGGCCTCATTTTAGGTCCTATTAAATTCTAATTGAAGATGGTTCTATTGTTTTCACTTAAGCATTCCACTCGGGTGGAGTCAGCAAGAACTCTCTGTAAGATGGAAATTTTAATACATGTGTGATGCATTTTAATCAGTTCACTTTTAAATACCTGCAAAGTATGTAAATGAAGGCTGGATAGACGAGGTAATTGCATGCAGACTGTGAATACTAATACAATGCTCTTTCTACTACATGTCAAGAATCTTAATTTTATTTTAGGTGTCTTAAGAGGCATCACTTGTTTCGGAGGAATTGAAGTCCCCGTATATAGCGGAAGTCAACTGGAAAGTGATCTATCTTTAGAATGATGGTAGACACGTAGTAACACTGGAAAAGTGCAAAATATAGTTTTTGTAATAACCATCACTGTGTGTGTGATAACTATCCATTGAATATACATGATATTAATTAAAAGAATATTTTCAGTGTTTTTGAATTTGCCAAAGTGTTCGTTTACAGTAATTTATATTGTCTACAAATGTATAGGATTTATCTAGTGACAAAGTAGAAACTAAAATTGGAGTGGGTGTTCTAAAACCTAGCTTGAGCTCCATGTCTGTCACTATGTGTGAAGTTGAGTTGCATGGCACTTTCTTCTCTCACCTGCACATGACAAATTTAGAAGAAATGATCTCTATAGTTGTTTTCACCTGGAATTCTGATTATTTGTAAACTGAAGTCAATCCGCATCTGGAACCAAGACTTCTACATGATTCATCCAAACACTCTTGTTTTAGCTATAGACCTTACTCTCATTCTTACAAATGGTCCCAGAGTAAAAAAAAAAAAAAATCTGTTGTAATACAGGTATGTGTAGCCTACCTACCTCTGAAAACTCTTTCCCAGTGAGTCTTCATGTATTTTGCTGCATTTTGTATACTGTTGAAGGGCCCCAAAAAAGCTGAAACTCAACTGGACTAGGGGCTGCCCCCATGTGTCCTTTACTCCCAAGACATAGCTCTGAGTCAGTTTGGTATCACCACAAAGGGAAGACTTCCTCCTTCCTCCATATGAGCTAATAGAGATCCTGTATTTTCCCCAACACCAACTCCAACTCCAAGAACCATTAGGTTCAATACACCAGGTGCTCTGGTTTCCACAGAAATATGCAACTTGAATTAATAAATTTAACACTTCTTATAAAGTATGCAAAGTTACATGAAATATTCAGAATGGTTCTCAACCCACAAAGGGGAATTAATCATGCCCACATCAATGCTTTTTTCCCACAGTCTCTTAGTCCCCTTTCCTACTTGGCTTCCATACTATGGTCAACCAAAGACTATAACCTATACCTTAAACCCCATCCTTTTGTCCTTTAACCAGAGAATTAACACAGAATCCAGCATCCATGTAGGAAGCCAGGATTTGGGGATGTTGGGGATGCAGAGGGAGGTGTATAGAAAATCTGAGCAACAAGAATGTTTTTAGTTACTAGAAGACTGTTTTGTGTAGTGTGATAGGAGCAGTGCTTATGACTACAGCATAGCCTGAATGATTTATACTCAACACTTCTTTGTACACCAACATACCTTCACATCACTAAAGTGATTTCCCAGGTACTCCAACATCAGAAAAGAGCTCACTGTAAATACAGGAATTAGGCCCTCCGGTTCCCCAAAAGGTAGAGTTCTTTATTGTAAATATATAAATGAGAATTTTGTGATTATACTTCAGTGAATTATGAATTTAATTAGTATCTCTCAGTTGACTTGAATCTAAGTAGCCCTGAGGCTCTTATAAGCTGATGTCTTTGGACCTGAAAAGCTGAGAAATAGACCCTGAACCGTGATGATTTCACCAAGATAATGTCACACTGGAGGTATTTTGACAGTCAGCTCTTCTTAGCAATACTTTTATTTTCACAGAACCTTAAAATCTGGAGAATCAGGATTGCCAAGGCAGGAGTTTTCTTGTTGTCTTGAGTAGTTTTAAGCACTATCCCAAGCCACTGTATTTTCCACCTTTAAATGGTGTAGGGGGCTAGGGTATCATTATTAAAGTAATGCATAATAATACCTCTTTACCAACTCTCTGACAATGCCCTTTATATTAACAAAATGTGCAATATTCCATCTCAGCCTAATTAATATCATGCTTAATTGGTATTTCGCTTCATGCTAGATTCCAGCACTCTTTTCAAAAGCAACAAGCTTAAGAATTTTTACTAATTTAATTGAGAGCAGTCTTAAATTAATTGTATAATTAATCTTGTCAAATTAAGTAACATTTCATATACTACCTTATTAAAGAAACTTGAATATTTTAAATTACCATGCTATTAGGCATTAATAAAGAAGTCCTTCTTCTGCATTGTTCTGCTTTATAACACCAAGGAGGTAATTGCAATATAAATTGCAATATAAAAGCTAATTTCTATAGTATATTAATAATTAGATACACATTATTCCCCATTATATCTTTTTTTAAATTCAATAGATGATCTTTTTTTAAAGAAAAATTATCCCCCAAATGCCAGGATTTAACTATTGTATTCGTGATTGGGCCATGGAACACTTTTTAAAGGCAGTCTTGTTAAACCTCAAACACACTGGTTGCAAACAGCCATAGTGCTTGTGGCCAAAGATGTGAGCCTCTTGAGTAACCAGTTGCTCTTAGTTTTGGAATACACAGCACACCTATTTCTTGGATGTAAAAGCTCTGATCTTTGATGAGTCCTTGTGGAGTTAGAAAACAGTTTCCTCTCATCAGAAACCAGAGATCTTCTATCTAGAGACAGGCAGGTGTGACCATGAGGATGGTGTGCAGACAGAGATTCTAAAGTGGTGATGAGTAGTAGGATAGGCAGGAAGGCAGAAATACATAATGACATAGCATCAATATTTTATAAAAAGCTAGAACTTACTTTCAAGGTCAAAAACCATAGCTTCTTAACTACTGTGAGCACATGCATTTTCATAAATATTGGTTCTGAATTTTAAGTTTCTGACCCAAGTGCCACTAATAACTTGAATGAGCTATGCTCCAAGGCATATCTACCTGGAATCTATGCTAAGGAATCTAGCTTTCAAATTGTAAAATAAAGCTAGCTTATGCACATCTCTAGGCATATTTTGATTATATCTTATTCACTGATGATGCTTAAATATTAACACTGATCACAAGAATTCAAAGGGTTAACATTGAGTGTTCTGTGTCTGGCAAAATCTACAGCTCTTAGTAGGCATTCAAAACTACTTTGGGGAAATCAATAAATATAACCAGTAAATAAACTAGATAAATGAAAATATTTCCCCAAATCTTGCTAATGACAGTATTCTAGTTAAACCCAATGAAAATCATTTTTTTTCTCTGATACTTACGTATCTTTACTTGGTGCATACTTTACATAAGTACTGATATATCTGAAAACAGCCGATCGCCTTAAGGTTTCTTTTTCTTTAGAGAAAATGAACTAATATCTGTCAAATGCCTTTTTTTAAGAAGAACAGTTTTGAAGCACTAGACAAAAGACATATCATTCAACTTAAAACAAATCTTTTAGGTGAAAAATGTAAGTTTAATGGGTAAATTCATTGGACTCCTACTGAGGGCAGCTGTTGCTTATCCTAGGATTCTGACTGGTCGGCATTAACTCTGTTCATCAAATGCTACTGGCCTTTCTCCTTCAGAGAAAATAGTAGGATTTGCATATTCTATCCCTCTGTAGTTAGGTATCTGTAGTTAGATCGTTTGACTTCCCTTAGCACATGAACTGTGGAAGTGACTCAGGTCACTCCTGGAAGGAGTGTTTAACATTCAAAAATGTGACTCATCACCCTCCCTTTTCCCAGCAAACGTGGAAGCACAGAGGTGAAGCCCCCAGCAAGCTGGGTTTCTGAGTGAAGGGGAGTTGGGGCAGAATTCTCAGGCCACCCTGAGACTTCTTTGCATAACATCTCCATCGATAGATTAGGTGAGACAACTTCCACAGGTGCTTCCTAATTTTAAAGTGAATGGCCACAAACAAGCCAGTTGACTTTGATCAACTCTGCCTCCAGGCAAAATTGAGATGGTCATATATTCATAATGCTGTTATTGTTAATTCAAGGTGTTTCTGGTAACAATAGTTTGTTGCTTTTTATGGCTTAGTAATTCCACTGTATGATGGACCATAATTTGTATATTCATTCATTAATGAAGGACTTTTTTTTCCTTCAGTTTTGGATGTTATAAATGAAGTTATCATAGCATTCACATACAGGTGTTTTCACAAATCTTATTTTCATGTCTTTAATGTAAATGCCCAGGAATGGAATTTCTTATTCAGATGGTAAATGTAGGTTTAACTTTATGAAAATTTGCAAAATCTTTCCCATTTCAGAGTGCCATTTTCCATTCCCACTAGCAATGTAAGAGAGTTCTACTTGTCTATCTCATTGTCAGCACTTGGTATTGTCATTATTTTTAAGGCATCCTCATAGGTGAGTAATGATATTTTATCATGACTTAACTTTGCATTTCCCTAATATCAAATGATGTTGGTCATATTTTATAGGCCTAATAATTTATATTAGGCCTATAATTTTCTGTCTTCTTGGTATAATGTGTTCAAGCCTTTTGCCTATTTTTAAATGAGTGTTGAGAGTTCTTTATATATTCTGGATATAATTGCTTTGCAAGATATATGACTTGCAAATATTTTCTCCCAGTGTGTAGATTGCTTCCATACAACAAAATATTTAAATTTGAAGTCCAGTTTATCAGGTGGATTATGGTTGTGTTTTAGTTTTATATCTAAAATTTTTTTTGCGTAACTCTATAACAAAGATTTTCTCCTATACACTTCTCCTACACCGATAGATGTTTCCTTCTCTACATTTTATAGTAATTAGACTTCTTGTGCTCATTTTACCCTATTTTATGTTAAATTTTGCATAAAGTGTGAAGTTTAAATGGAGGGTCATTCTTTTGCATACTAATTTGCATACCAATTTTGATTTCCAATTTGCCGAAAAGACTATCCTTCTCCATCAAATAAAATTTGCACTTTTGTCAAAAATCAATTTGTGTGGGTCTAAATCTGGATGATACATTCTGTTCCATTGATCTATGGGCCTATCTGTTTGCCAATATCACACTGTCTTATTTACTTAGCTTTATAGTTAGTCTTAAAGAGTAATCTGAATATGCCAACCTTATTTTCCTCCTTCAAATTGCTTTGGTTATTCTAGTTCCTTCACTTTACATATACATTTTAGCATCAACATTTTTATATTACCAAAATTTTCTACTGGGAATTATATGAAATCTGTAGATCAATTTGGGAAGAATGAACATCTTTACTATATTGAGTCTTCCAATCTATGAAAAAGAATGTCTCCTTTTAAATTTAGGCCTTTTTCTGATTGCTTTTGTAAAGGTTTTAGCATACACATCCTGTACAAATTATCTTAGATTTATACAACAAAGTCCTTATTTATTTGGGAACTATGGTAAATGCATTTTAAAGTATTGGTTTCCAAGTGGTCATTGCTACTATATAGAAATACTTTGATTTTTGTGTGTTAGACTTATAGCTTATGTCCTTAATAAACTTAGTTCTAGGAGTTTCTGTGCAGAATTTTTGTGTAGAAATCCATGTTATCAGGTAATGGGACATTTTATTTATTGCTCTTCAGTCAGGATGCCATTTAGTTCTAGTTCCTTCCTTATTGCACTGGCTTGAATTTAACTACAGCATTTACCAAAGGTCATGAAAATGCACATTCTTACCATACTCTTGACTTTAGGAGAAAAATATTCTGTCTTCCAGCAGAAAGTATAAGGTTAGCTGTGGGTTTCAGTAAATACCCATTATCAGGTTGAAGAATTTACCTTCTATTCTTGGGTTGATGAACTTTTTAAAAAACTGTGAGTGGACATTGAACTTTGTCAAATGTTTTTTCCATGTCAGTTGATTTGCTCATGAGGTTTTGCTTCTGTAGGTTGCTAATATGATGAATAACATTTATTTTTTTAATATCAAATCTTTCTTTTTTAATTAAAGATTTTATTTATTTAGTTTTAGAGAGAGGGGAAAGGAAGAAGAACAAGAGGGAGAGAAACACTGACATGAGAAAGAATCATCTGTTTGCTGACTCTTATACACATCTGGATCAGGGACCAAACCTACAGCCTAAGCGTATACCCTGACTGGAAATCAAACCAGCAACATTTAGGTTTGTGGAGACAATGCCCAACACTGAGCCACACTGGTCAGGGCTAAAATATTGAAACATTCTTGCACCTATGTGATGAACCTCAATTTAGTAAAATCTTATTAATAATGTTTGGGTCTGTGTCCCTGAGAGTATTGGTCTGCAATTTTTTTCTTTCTTAATGTTTTTGCCTGACCTGTTATCAAGGTAATGCTGTCTTCATGAAATGAATTATTAAATAATTCCTCTTTTAGTTTCTTAAAAAATTATGCAGGATTGGTTTTATTTTTTGTTAAGTGCTTGATAGAGTTGGAAGATTTTTCAACTATGAGCTCATTTTTCAATAGTTATAACATTATTCAGGTTATCTCTTTTGGTTTAGGTGAGTTTTGGTAGTTAGTGATTCCCAAGGAATTGGTCCATTTCACTAAATTTGTAACTTTAGGTGCACAGATTTGTCTGTGGTGTTTTCTGATTGTTATTTTAAGGGCTGCCATATTTAGTGATACCTTTTTTTTCATTCTTGATATTGGTAATTTCATTCTTGATATTGGTGTCTTCTCTTTTTATGCTGTGTCAGTATTGCTAGATTTTGTCAATTTTATTGATCTTTCCAAAGGACCATTTTCTCATTGATTTTCTGTTAGTTTTATGTTTTCATGTCATTAATTTCTACTCTAATCTTTAATATTTATTTTCTCCTGCTTTACTTTGGGTTTATTTGCTCTTTTTATTTTACTTTCTCTTTTGTGTTTTTGTTTTGTTCTTCATAAAGTCACATTTATTCAATTTAAAGAATTGTGCTATTTTTGCATTGAATTAAGACTTTTTGGTGTTTTTTGTTTGTTTGTTTTTTGTTCTTGTTTATCATTATGCAATATCCTCTCTGTTGCTGGTTGTTTTTGGTCTAAAGTATACTTAGTCTAATATTAATGCAACCACTCAACCTTTCTTTTGTTTAGTATTTGCATGGTATATATTTTCCTTTTTGTTTTTTTTTTTTACTTACCTGCATCCTTATATTTCAAATCATTTTCTCATAGATCACATATAGTTGAACCTTTGTTTTATCTACTTGACAGTCAGTATTTTAATTAGCATTTTGGGCCCTTCACATTTAATATAAATATTTACATGTTTAGATTCACTGTAACTTGTTTTTTGTTTTATGTATGTTCATTATGGATTTTGTTCCTCTTTTGCCCTAATCCAACCTTCTTTCTGTATATTTTGAACATTTATAATGTAACATTTTAATTTATCCATTGCGCTTTTTATCGTATCCTCTTCTATAGATGTTCAGTGGTTATGCCAGTTTGCCCGGGATGTTCTGATTCAAGGTCACCGTCATCCCGTGACTCCACTGAGATGGAAACATCTGCTTTCAAACTCATTCCTGTGATTATTGGCAGACTGCAGTTCATCATGAGCTGCCACAGGGCCTCAGTCTCTCATCATGTGCAATTACCCACAGGTGCTCACAACATTAGCTCTCCCAGAGCCAGCGATGAGAGACAGATGGACAAAGGAAGAAGCTGCAGTCTTTGTATAACTTATTTCCACAAGCAACATGACAATCCTTCATACCTTTATCCATATGATATTTGTCACACGAATTAAGCCTAGTCATGCTTGAGGAGGAATACAGGGATCATTTGGGACCACTTAGAAGGCTGACCATCATGTCATTTTTAGGTCCATGATACATTCTCTAAATTGATATAAACATTCCCATCCCAGGTCATGTCAATTTATTTATGACAGGATTAAAACTATACTTATAATCTTGGAACTCATGTTGCTGGGAATATCATGTAGCATAGTAGTTCTAACCCTTTATATTTATCTAAGGTTTCCCAGTCATTCAGAAAAGTCCAACCCTGAAGTTTACAAAATAGTGAGAAATGAAAAAGAGCTAAAAGATTTATGAAAATTGTGCTGTACTTTAAATGTCCATATTAAATTGCTTAATTCCTTTAACAGATACACAACAAAAGTAAAGATTGTATTTATTACCTCCTTTGAAGATACCTTAAAATTCTAAATATGAAGATTTTCATGGCTGTAAAAGCCAAGACAAATGGCCATCTGATCTGACCTTCTAACAGCCCATAGAGTAATTGGGAAGCCACTTTACTTCTTAAAATCTACCAGTAAGGCTCAGAAATCCATTGGTCTGTAAGTCACAACATTTCTTGTTTTGGTATTCTAAAAAAAAAATTGGGATCTAAGAGCTGATTGCTTGTCAACAGCTTTTCTAGTAAGCATAAAACCCAAGTGGGCTTGTCTGACCGGAGATCACTGTGGAACTGGGACCTGGCAATTCAACAGTCATTCAGTGGCATTTGTTGAGTTCGGGCCATTCGACTGAAGGGAAATAAAAATAGAAGGGAAAAGACAGTCGTTAAGATTTGGGGATCACAGTTAGTGACAATCACGATGTTGGAGCAGCACATTTTGGGCCCCATTTCACTCCAACTTTGCTATACTACATGCTTGAATGTGATATTTATAAGTGAACTTTTTCAGGTCCTCTGTACCTAAATATTTGCACTTTTTCTGAGCAAATGATTTGTTTATACAATGTACTCAATGAACTCGGTATTTGATCATATTTTCCTGTTAGTTTCAGAACCATGTAATTCAGAGCCCAATTACAGCCTCACTGTGCTATGTGTATGAGACACTATGCCTGGCTTTTTTCTTACTTACCTATCCACGGGATTCATCTTATTTTCCCTTGTTCTATTCTCCCCTCACTTTTATTTTGTCACTTAACTTCCAGCAATTATTATTTTAAAAATCACTTCAATTTATATTTGGATAAAGAAGGTTAGGACAGAAAGGAAAAGAAAGGGGCAAGACATACTCATAAGCTTTGTAAGAAAGACTTTAAATAAGTATATATTTCAAGCCCTGACTGGTGTGGCTCAGTGGATAGGAGCCGGCCTGCAAACCCAAAGGTCGCTGGCTCGATACCCTAGTCAGGGCACATAACCAGGTTGTAAGCCAGGTCTCCAGCCAGGTCTGTGGCTGGAGGCAGGTGGAAGGCAACCATACATTGATGTTTCTCTTCCTTTCTTCCTCCCTGCCTGCCTTTCTTTCTAAAAATAATAAATAAAATCTTTTTTTAATTATATATTTTGCATAATTAGATTTACCCAAACTGGAAAGCGGTGTGTGGGAGTTAACACAATGTCCATCATAATGAGAGAGGCTATGTGGACGATTTCATATGGATTTTAAATGAGGTTTGAACTTTGAGTAGAAAATGTGTCCATTAAGGCTAAGGCTTGCTTTTAAGGAGTTTAAAAGTATGTTGAATGAACTCCAATGATTTCCTTTGGTGAAAAATATTATACGCCCTGGCAAGTGTGGCTCAGTGGATTGGCACCAGCCTATGAACCCAAAGGTCACTGGTTCTATTCCCCAGTCAGGGCACATAACCAGGTTGCAAGCCAGGTCTCCAGCCAGGTCCCCAGCTGAGGGCAGGTGAAAGGCAACCATATGTTGATGTTTCTCTCCCTTTCTTCCTCTCTCCCTGATCATTTCTCTGAAAATAATAAATAACATCTTTAAAATAAAATAAAATAAACTTTTAAAATGGAAAGAAAAATACTACACATAGTGTTATTTAATTTTCTAGAATTAGGTTTATCTAATTCTAGTGAGGGTTACCTGCACACACTTCTGTGTATAATAATTCCATAATGAGCACTGAAAGACCCAATATACCATTTGAGTCACAAAACCAAAAAAACAACCCCCTAAATCAAATGTCTCATGTAGTCCTGAACACCTTTTAATCACCTACTTAATGAACATTTATGATACAGTAAATTAATATTAAACTGGGAGTTTTTCCTCAGCTACTGTTTTAGATGAAGTAGGGTTTATAGAATTATACATCAGAGTTAAAATCTCATCATGGTTGCGGATGATTTGGTTTTGTGTATGAAGAGCAGATGTGTTTTTCTAAGTATCAAACTGCTCATCAGAATCTCCTTTTTTCTATTCTGGGATCAATAATGAAAAGCTTTTTGGGAATGCATTTAAAATGTAATATTGGGATTCTGAAATGGAAGAATGTTTGTCATGTAAAACAGACATTAAGAGGCTATTCGTGGAGTAGTGCATTCTAATTCAGTGACACATGTCACCTGTGCTGGCATTTCTCCTACCTCTTTTCTGAAAAGAAGGCAGTTCACAGGAGTTAGAAATTTCACTGTCTTTTTTTAACGTCAACTCCAGTCATTGTGTTCACTTTATATATTTTCATAATAAACATAGTTTTATGAGCTCCAAAGGGTTGCAGTTCAGTGAAGATTGCTCACTCGCTTCTCCTACTTGACATGTCACCAGCAATTAAGGAAAGATCCAACCTGTCTGTCATTAGACATCACAGAGTCAACACATGTCAAAACCCAGGGGCACACGGAAGAGCAAAAATGTGCCAGGCTAGGGACAGATCTAAGTGAAATGTTACTGTGTCAGAGAGCCTCCTGAATTTCAGCCCTCCCTCCGCCCCCTACCAAATAACACAGTCTCCATTTGGGATACTTCCTCAAAACTGGATGGCAGCGTTTGTACTCTTTTGACAGTAGGCTTGGTTATTTTGTTAGTGTTGTTATATCGTGCAGGTAGCTATAGTGGAATGACAATAACTTATACATATTTCTATGATATTTTAGTTGACTTCAAGAATTGAAGAGGACATTATTTCTGCAGTTTATTATTTTTTGCCTCTTAACAAATCTTCAGACTCTAGTGAACCAAAAAAGAAGTTCTATTACCACTTCTCTTTGCATTGGAAACTAACAAAGGAACTATGAAATTAGTTCATATATGCTCAGAAATTCTGGAAGATTCATGAAAGGCCATAAAAAGAACTCATAGAATGAATATTTCTGGCCCCATAGTCTTGTAAGGAAAGTTTTGAGGTTACAGATTCTAGGTGAAAACCAATTTTGAGTGAAATTAGAAGCTGTAGTTCATAAATATTTTGCACATGATTATATTCTTAGTACCCCTTCCGTATACAATATAAAGAAGCTCAGCTGAAAAAAACAAAAAAACAAAAAACAGAAGACTTCCATCTTATGAGTTCAGTTTTCTCTGGGATCTTTTGGCAAAGGAATGACTCTACTGTTAGCAATTTAATCATTGATAATTATATCTCTTGAGCTTCTTCTGTGGGAGACAGTGTTTGATAGCAAATATAATTTGACCATATGACTAGAGTCATGCAACTCTTTGAGCTAGGATTAAAAGCTATAATGAGACATATAGGAATAACTTTCTGTATAAATGTTATTATAGGAGGAGAAAATTGCAAGACGTATGAGAATGTCATAAACTTTGTAGTTTCCTTATATTTTTACAGATTTGATTAGTAATAGTAAGTTGCATGTCTGAAGGAATTTAGAGTTCCTCATACAGGACCTAATTTGATACTTACAATTCTGTGAGAGTAGGTATTATTATTATAACTTTACAGATGAAGTAAAACAGTAATTTAAGAGACTTATGATGATAAATTGTAGGGCTAGAATGGAATT
This sequence comes from Noctilio leporinus, assembly GCA_004026585.1. NCBI lineage: Eukaryota > Metazoa > Chordata > Mammalia > Chiroptera > Noctilionidae > Noctilio > Noctilio leporinus. The sequence goes on along the minus strand of PVIW01001437.1, from coordinate 176,885 downwards.
TAGAGATCATCACATAGTTCTCAAATATTTTTTCTCTTTCCTTCTTTTGTTTTTGTTGACCAAGCAAGATTTTTCTAACCACAATGTTCATGTAGAACCTCATCTACATGATGCATGTTATTTTATTTATTTTAAATTCAGATTTATAGCATTTTCTAGTTATAACTCAATGTGACAACAGTGAGACTGCTTTGACAAATCCAAAGTTTCAAATTGCTTATTAATGATACTAAGCATACAATACCTAAAGAGAATCCCCTTTAGGTTCTCTTATTTGTAAATAATTTATTTTCTATTTTGTTGTTTCTGTTTGTTTTTTTTTTTAATTCCTCAATACTAGAAATAACTGTCATTCATATTAATTGGTACTGTAGCTAGTGACATGTATTTTTGCTTTAAATACACTGCCCTGTGATTTACGAGTATCCATAAATTAAAATTATACCAAAATCCAGAATGAGTAATTGAAAAGCTTTTTGAATCACTAAGAATTTTTAACTGCTACTTTAGTCTTTATTATAAATATAAATTATTAGATAAAACATCCCAAACTTACAATAAAGCTTATAATAATGCATAATTTGATGATATTATAACACAATTACCAGTTGCCTACTATTACACAAGTTACTATTATGATCACATTACTGTGTAAGTTACTATATGGTCATATAGTACATAGATATCACTTGACCCTCTTTTGGCAACTAAAAATATATACAGGGGCTACCAGTAAAAGATGGTCAGTTGAGGCCCTGGCTGGTGGCACAGTGGATAAGGCGCCGGCCTGCAAACCTAAAGGTTGCTGGTTCGATTCCCAGCCAGGCCACGTAACCAGGTTGCAAGCCAGGTCTCCAGCCAGCTCTATAGCTGGAGGCAGGTGAAAGGCAACCATATGTTGATGTCTTTCCCCATCTCTGCCTCTCTGCTTTCCCCTCTCTCTAAAAATAATAAATAAAATCTTTAAAAATAAAAAGATGGTCAATTGAGCACATTATTATAAGCTTTACTGTAAGTTTGGGATGTTTTATCTAATTTTTATATTTATAATAAATATAATCCTTAAATATATGATTTCATGGAACTGCATTAAAATTATAAGTAAATAATTTTTTTATTGTTGTAAATAATTTTTTTTAAGAGGAAATACTCAGAAACAGAGCAGAGACTATGGATTTAGAGACAAGAACATTAAAAGACATCACCAAATTTAGAGAAGATACTGAAGTTTAGCAATTGACATAGCAGAAGCAAACTTATGAAACCCTATATTTTGCAGAGGAAAAATCCAGATAACCTACTCCACAGACACAAATAGGTTCAGGTGTGGGAAGAACCAGGTAACTGGGAAGTGAGGGAGATTCAAGGCTGACTTTAGAAGGACTTACTGGACAGCTGTGTGTGAACTGGTTAGATACTCAGATACTCTTTCTCGCTGGCACAGCCAGTAACAAACATGCAGTAAACACTGTAGCAGACCACAACTTTATACCCTGGAAAATGAGATCTCAACAGATCCTGGATTTGGGGACAATCAGTCTTGTGGAGTTGCAACTTTCATAATAGGTAGCAATGATTCTTCTTTGGAGAAACTGACTTGCCTCAGAGTGGACCTTCAGAAATTGACATTTATATGCCTTTATGAAAACACCATTTGGGGGTTTTAAAAAATTATTTATTTTATTTTTTAAATTCTCACTTGAGGACATTTTTTTTTTTCATTGCTTTTTAGAGAAAAACATCAATGTGAGAGAGAAAGGATTGGTTGCCTCCCATACATGCCCACACCAGGAAGCAAACCCACACCCCAGGCATGTGCTCGGACCAGGGATTGAACCTGCAACCTCTCACTTATTGGACAACGCTCCAACCAACAGAGCAACACCAACCAGGGTTCATCTTGTGTTTTCATTGCTCTAGAGCACAGCTCACTGATAATAAACTCTGTGTAAATAGGCTTTCCTAGTTATTTTTAGGGCCTTTTCTTTAATATGATCATATTAATTAAGATCATCATAGATCTTAGGAAAGGCTCCAATATGAAACACAGAGACCAAAACCAACTAACATCATAAAGAGAAACAGACAATCCAGCATCAGAAAAAAAGCTTCTGATATACTCACTGCTTAGTAGTAGCAAAAGAGAATATAATCCAAACACCAGAAAAAAAGCAATATACTCCCTGATATTGGTGTAGAACAAAGAGAATATTGATTCATTAAATGAGAAAAATCTGATAAAAGAAATATTCAGAAAAAAATGTGTTAATAGTAATTTAACAGATATATTGGGAAATGATTCTAAAAGTAGAAACTTTTTTTAAAAATGCAGTAGCTAACTCCAGCAAGGTAAGATTAAGAAGAGAAAAAGGAAGGTGATAAATACAGTTAAAAAAAAAGAAGAAGAAGACCCAAACAGTCCAAGAGAAAGAGAGCAAGTGATAATAGTCACACAAAACCATATAGTACAATACTTGGCTCAATGGAAAACAGTATCTCCAGGCCAAAAGTAAATGAAATCTTTAACTTTGTTTCAAAAAATGGTGAGAACTCCTTAGATGGTAGGTAATTGGAGAGAGCATTTTTTCCCTCTTCTTGTAAAATAATTCAATAGTAATATCTAAAATAAACAGATTATAAAATAGAAACAGTATTTACAACATGCTTCTAGGGAGTTGTATTTGGGTTTGGGAAAGTGGATGCAGAGCTGCCTCAACAGGTGTTATAAGATTTTAGTGCTATTTGTTTTCTTTCTGCCTTCCTTCAAAAACCATATGTATGCATTGCCTATAGACACATAAACAACCTTCCAGATGTGAGGGCCAGTTCGGATGCTAAAAATGTTCTCTTTTCTGGGACATGTATGCTGTTGTAGACATTGTGAAACAAAACGTTTGAGAAGGATAGAAAACAGAGTAATACTGAAACCTATGAACTGCATCTGGTGCAATTCGCATCTTTGGTTGTTCCTTTATCCTACTTGCCAGCCTGGTGGTCGTTCACTGCTTACACGATGGTACAGAAGAGTGTAACGTGTTCCATGACCCACTGTTGTTGTGCTTACATGCCTACAGCATACCATAAAGTCTATACATTAAAGCCCCATCTCCAGGCAAATGCCCTGATTTTAGTGTGTCGTCTGCAGGGAAGCAGTTTGCACTTGACGTAAATCAACAGTCCTGTAAGGCTCAGCTCTGTGGACTCAAACCTAAAATGAGGCAGGTAGACTCTGGCTAATAATATCAAAGAGTATGTGTTGATTGTTGTGACATTATTTTAACTGATTAATCTGTCCGTTTAGCTGGTGAGAAATCAGAACTCTAAGAGAACAAGGCAAAGGATTTCTAAACTTTGCTGCAGGGCGAGATCCTGGTCAATTCAGGAGGAGACTGATTACAGGAAGAATGAAGGCAGTTGGGCCTTCGGAAAGAATGAGGTTACTAAAATGCGAAAAGAAAAAGGAACTCAAAACAGAAGTACAATCAGGTAGAACCCAAGACACTCCTCAATGAGTTTCTAAATTGTACTAAGACTAGTTCTAAACAGCTAATTCAAAACAAAATTTTCATGTCTGGATTTTCATACTAAATAAGCAAAGTAAGTACATTATTCCAAACCCAGAAATGTGCGCAGCCAAACCTGTGGGTCAAATAAGAGATGCATTCACCAGGAGGGGCAGGAGCTGCTCCAGGGCTGTCCTCCGAATCATTATCCATCGCGACTGGCTTCCTGAACCTGCAGTAAATTGCATCATCCCCAGTAGCACACCGAACAATTTCCTGAAGAGAGGCAAGAAGCAAACAAGAACAATGAGCTATAGTTTCTCAAAAAAATGCATTTAAACATTTCGTTGAAAGGACAGCCTGTTGGTAAACAATAGAAATAATAAAAGGGAGTTAAGGTGAGGCTGAACGTTATCAACTATTAAGGTTTATTCCTGTTTATTCAAGAAGGAGCACAAGGGGACGAGATGTGCGAGTTGCCCAAATAGTCCATGATTTTGCAAGCGGACAAGGCCGATACACATTTCCAGATCCCAGATGGATGTCAAGTTCCAAGAGCTGGGCTCAGAGTGCTGCCTCTGGGTGACCTTGGGCATAGCATTTCGTCCAGACAAAAAGTAATTTTATCCAGTTTCTGGTCCATTAGATGTATTAAAATTCCATCGTAATATTTCATTGTAGTTGGTACAATGGGTCATTTTGATTATTTGAAACCTTCCTGTTTTGAAAAGTCAACTAACTATTTCCAACTGCTCCTAGTTCTGGAATGGCAAAGCCATGAGATTAAGCCACAAGACACCCCCCGGAGTAATTGTTGAAGCCCCCAGAGAAGCTGGTTACAGAAGCTTTGCTTCAGGAAATGTACCCATTCCATAGTCCAGAGGCCTAATCTTGGACCCATTACTTTTTACTGTACTTTTTTGAATACATATGGGTCTATCTTTTATCTGACTTCAGCTTTGGGAAAACAGAGATGGTGGGAGATAATTATATATTCCAACTACCTAAGCCCTTGTTTATCAATGAATTAAATTAAAGACACATTGGTTAAAGTCAGTCTATATCATCCATGAAGAGGATTTAGTATTATTCAGCAGTATTGAGACTCAGCTCATTTAAAAAGGGAACGTAAATTGTTCAACTGCGCCAACTGCGTGCTTTTCAAATGGTTATACTCACAACCCATGGGGTGTCATTTTAAAAACTGAACATCAGTTCCTTTTTAGTTTGTCACATGGTAGCATTCCAAGGTTGTCCAGAGCCAAAAAGCTCTGTAACCTAACGAATCACCCGGAAACTAAATGCCACGTGCAATTTGTGGACATACTGATTATTGGTAGTAACTTTTAAGTTTAATGCTAACTAGTTTGTCCACACTTCTAACCATATTTCATTAAATCTAGGAAATTGTTAGACATCAGCGGTATTAAAATGCGTTGGAGAGAAAGCCTCTTAAAATTGCTGAAATGCTGTATGTGAAAACAGTTCTGGCATGTGTCTGTATGCTCCCCAAGGGTCACCAGTTGGTCTTCAAAAGTGAAACTAAAGACCAATGCATGGCTGTTTAAGTTGCAAGTTCTTCGGGATTAAGGACTCTTATGAATAATGTTAGCAATGCTTCAGGCAGACACCATTTTAAGATTTTCTCTACTGTGACAAATCTCATTTCGGTTTTAAAATGCCTGGTGATTACACAGTACTATTTGCATGATGACCCTTTTAGCTTTTAGGTCACTTTATTTTGTCAATCAGTCCAACAGTGTTATTTATTTATCTATCACTTAATAACCATGCAGCAGAGAATAATTTCTCTAGCCTAGCATGGCAATTTGTACTATAATTTCACCCCTGCTGCTGTAAACTTGAATCCAGCCACAGCTTTGATTGCTAAAATTAAGATTTCTAGGTCACTTTTCAGCCTCTGTGGTTTCTGTCTTTCATCATTTCATCCCACTGCATCTTCTTCAGTTGAAGTTCATCAAACATATGAGCAATGAAAAGATGTAACAGTTGTTTCTTTCAAAATGTGGTGTGTACTGGGCAGAGCAGATCACATTAAAGTACTTTCGCAAACTTGGGTTTTATGGAGCAGTCCTGTGAACCCTAAAGTCAAATTTAGGGAAATGTGAAAGGGAATATTTTCAGGATCACAGTCAGTTTACTTCCTAGAAATTTTCACATTATAAAATAATCCAAATAGATAAAGAGAAAGGAACCAGTAGTATTAACTGGGAAAACTAAGTACAAATAGATATTGTCTGTAGCAGGATTTCTCAATATTATTTTTGTAAACTCCTATGACAAAAAAGTATTGTCCTGCTTTTTGTTTGTTTGTTTTTTCTTTTACATGAAATAGTCTTTGAATTTTGTTAAATTAAATAGTGTATGGTTGGGCAAATGGGTAGAGTCTTTTCAAAGCTAATTTTAATTAATATTTTAGGGTCTATGAGCTACAGTGTGAGTTTGCAAAAGAATTCACCACCAAGTTGGGAACATAATCTTTATCCTCTATTTTTCTAGAGTCATTCATTTTCAGTTGGTATTTTAAAAATAACTCTGAATTCCCCTTGTCTCAAATTCTTCACTGTGGTCACATATTTTTCCTTATTACTGGTTTTTCTCTTTCAGACCAAGCCTCTCAATGTTTCCACCATTGTGGGATTTTAACTGGTTGTAATAACTTTATTATGAGTCAGTGTCGTTACTCATAGAGACAGAAAACTTATGTATAGAATAATTGAGAATAAAGGACATGTCCTGCTTAAAAGATATGGTCATGATTGGTATGAACTCCTTTGCTATGGGCACAGAGAGAATGGAGTGAATCAAGGCTTTTGGGTGCATTTGATGCTAAACCCAAAGACTTGGACAACAAAACCTTGCAGTGTTGCCTTTTTATGTGTTACAGATGTTGAGTAGCTTAATAGCTACTTCATGACTTAGAGATAGTCCACACGGAACAGAAGCTATCCAGCAGACTGAGTTTTGAATTAGAAACTCAGCTCAGCACTTCTGAATGTGACTTTAGACAGTCTCCCCACATTTTCCAATATCTGTTTTCTCATCTGAAATAGAGGTGAAATAATGCCTGTCTCTTAAATATATCATAAGAAAAATTTTATGCCTACAATCCCCTTGTTCTGCAACTGCACACAGTAAGCATACAATAAAGGTTGGTTTCCTTCTCCCTAAGTAAGAAGAACTGCTTAATGAATTAGGAAGGCTTCATGTGAATACAAGATATTCTTATTAATATTGTGTTGCTTCAAGATTCAGGTTTTTACAAAAGAGTTTGGTAAAAGGAAAAAAAAATCGAGCTATTATATTGCAATTCCCAGCATAATAAAAGTCTTATTTCTCATCATTTTCCAAACTTTTTGGTACTTATTAGCACAGATGCATCATGTCGAACAAAGGATTTTTTGACATCAAAGCAATTTCTCTTCCTGTGTTTTGTTTTTCTTAAGTAACATCAAAAAAAATCCTTTTGCAGGGACATAGGGATGATAGGAATGAAATACCAAATCTAAGTCTCTTCTTTCTTAGACAAGAATCAAGATGAATGCATCTGAAATACAAAGAAAAATAATCAACAAGGTGTTTTTATCCATCTAGTGGAATCCCTGGCCCCATGGGTGCAATTCTTAAAGTGGACATACATCCTTGTAGGAATTATAAAGGGAAGGCCTAGTGATTACCTTGTGCAAAGTTAATGTGAGTGTATGTGCTCTCTAAGATATTGCTTTGGCTCTACCATCGCCGTTAAAATCACATATCCAAGGTTTACAATCCATGCTAATCCTTCGCTGAATTATTTTAAATCAATTATTGTACATCTAGTTATAGAAACAAGGACATTACTAGATAGATTTTCCAGGTAAATATATCTATATTTATTTTATGCCCTTTTTATGTTAGCATTACAGGATACATAGTTTCAAAATAAATGTTTTTTTTTTATTTTAAAAAATTTTATTTATTGTTTTCAGAGAGAGGGGAAGGGAGAGAGGCAGAGAGGAAGAGAGACATCAAAGTATGGTTGCCTTTCACCTGCCTCCAGTCACCTGGCTGGAGACCTGGCTTGCAACCTGGTTAAATGCCCTGGCTGGGGAATTGAGCCAGCAACCTTTGGGTTCACAGGCTGATACCTTATCCACTGTGCCACCAGCCAGGGCTTCAAAATAAATGTTTTAATTTGTATTTATTAATTGACTTTCTCAATGACTTTTTATGAGTGACAATAATATTTTGGAAGAATATACACGTGTAGTCTTTACGTTACATCTAGCCTTTCCACATAATTCTCTTGTAATTTCAGACACCTGCTCCTGAATTCAGCATTGATCTTCATTCTCCTCTCATAGAATTGCAAAATTTTAAAGCTGATTTAAATTTAGAAAGTTAGACCAGATGTTTTTTTTCATTAAATATGGCTCAGTAATTTATATCCATGACAAAAATAGAGATTTTTATCTAGATGAGATATATAAATATTTGATTTATCACTATATACTTTTAAGTAAAAAAATATTCAGTATCAGGGTGCATTTTTCATGTGTAAGTTATTTTAATTTTAGTAAGACTTACAGAGTGTAATGTCATACAAATTACAAGCATAATAAAGGTAAGTCAAGATCATGTGGGACTAAGAAGTATAAGAAATCAAAATGATATAGACATATTATCACTTATTAGAACATCTATGGGATATGTCAGCTATTGATCCAGGAAATCCAAGTTACTTAGAAATTCTACCTGAAAACCTAAGAAAAGAGTAGAAATGTTAAAAGTAGATTTTTTCCTATTAAGAGTCTTCATACATCTTTATGAATTTTTTTAGAATTAAAACATGAACTGAAAAACTCATATATAAACCCTATGTGTGTTATAATAATCACACTCCCCAGCTAATTGCTGCATTTTAGCTTATTGTTTCATAGACCTTCCACATAATGAAACATGAGATTTAATAAAGGCTTTTGTTGTATCTGAAATATTTCAGGTTTGTCACCTTTTGTTAGTAAGCATATGAACCATGAAACATGATATCAAAGCAAGCGCCCATGAACCCACCACTAACGGAAGGAGGAGCCTATGCAATGGTACACGATGGTTTCATGGTTCCTTTCTCAACCCACTCCCCTGCCTCCTTTTCAAAGGTAATTGCTGCCCTGAATCTTGGTCGATTATCATTCTTCAGCTTTACTTTAAAGTTTCACTACATCCACGTATAAACCTTTGCTAGTATATTGTTCTGTTTTGAAATTTAATAAAAATATAGTATATACTCTCAGCATCTTTTCCACTTGAATTATGTTTCTCAAGTTTATTGGGGTTAATTAGTATGACTACAATTAACTAATTTTTCCCATGTATAGTATTTCACTAAATGACTATTATTGCTATTTGTTTATCCATTCTCCCAAGAATGGCCATTTAGTTGTTATTAATTTTTTCTTATCACAAATCATGCTGCTAGAAATAGTGGTGCGACTATCTCTTGGTACAGACACATGCAAATTTCTCTAGGTTATTTATCTAGGAGTGGATCTGCTAGAGAAGGGTATGGGGGCATGAGTTTCTCTGGTTATTTTTGAAACATAGCAAGGGCATGGCAAAATGAGGGAAAGAAGGGATGCCAATGAACGCTGTGTTTGGGAGTGCTCTTTTCTAGGCAACTGCACCACAATACTGGGGACCAACAGGCTGACAGTTGTCAGAGGAGAGGGAGGTGGAGGCTGGGTAAGAAAGGTGAAGGGATTGAGCAGTACAAATTGGTAGTTAGAGACTAGTCACAGAGATGTAGATGGCAGCATAGGGACATGGTCCATAAAACCATGATAACCATGTTCGGGGTTAGGGAGGTACTCGCAGCATAGAGGGGACCATTCCGTAAAGCACCTGATTCTCTAGCCTCTTCTCTGTCTATCTGAAATGGATACAGAATAATATTGAATGCAAACTGTCACAGAAAAATGAACAGATGTTGAATAGACAGAGAGATAGTTAAGCCTGCCTCAGAATTATCCCTTCAAGAGGCAGGTGAGAAACTGGGCTACTTATCCATTGCTCACGGCTGCTCTGGCAGGAATGAACACCTTGGTATTTCCAGCCTGACCCAAAAACAGAATGAGCAAGGATTAGCTAAGGGGAGGAGGGAGGGTACCATCTCCACTACGGGGAGTACTGTATAGCCCAGTTCAACGTTGCAAAACAATGATGACTTGCTGTCTAAAGCAGGAGTCCCTCATGAATTTGCTTCAGCAGCGCAGTAGACCTACCCTTGCCCAATATCCCGTTAGATTTGCAGACTTTTAAACTCTGGGCAAACCAGTGGGTGTTACATGGTATTTTTAAAAAGCATCGTATTTCTTTGATTGTTACTGAGATAAAGATGTTTATATAAACTAATTAAATGTTTGCAGTTTCTCCCCTCACAATGCCTCTTTATGGCCTTCAACTGTTTTTAAACAGTATTTTGTAATTTTTAAAAGTACATTATATGCATTTTGAATATTAAGCCTAATAGTTATGCATGTGTAAAAGGTTCTTAATGTTAACAAAGTTGAATTTACCAGTCGTTTATGGTGCTACTTTTTCCATTTTGTTGAAGAAATCCCTTTCTACCTCAAAGATAGAAAGACATGTTCTGATATTATATTTTGATCTTTTAATATTTTCTTTTCCACATATGTTTAATCTTTCTGGAATTTAACCCAACTCATGTTGTAAATAAAAATCACATTTTGTGTGTTTCATATAAATAATCAAATTCCCCAGCACTGTTTCTGAAATGATCCATCTTTGCCATCATCTTCAATGCTAACGTGTACCACCCTGTTCCTTGTCTATGTGTTTCTGGTTTTCCTGCATAAATATCTCATTGTTTCAGTTACAATAACTTTGTACATAGTTGTGGAAGCTGTTAACCCAAATCTCTCTACCACAATACATTGAACACTGTTTGGAAGCATGTTGAAAGATGTTTAACTCAATATAGGAGCTGTCTCTACAATTAAAAGTGAAACATTTGGCATGTTTGCTAATTCTAGTTTCATTTAATAACTTCCAAGGCATGCAAATTTAAGTTCCCCCACCCCCTTTTTTTAAGGCAATGGGGAAATTTTGAGATGAAATACCAATAATTTAGGATTTTGGTCTTGGTGTTTGCATGAAATTCTGAGGCCTTGATTTAACTGTTTCGTTGTATTATGATTTGCTTTTAGGTATATTGCACCAAGTGAAACTTGTCAAATCTTTTAAAAACTGCAAAACAAAACAAAATAAAACAAAAATCCTTTTCCTTCTTACAGAATGGTTTTGCTATTATTACTTCCTTTGCTCCTCTCTACCAACATTAGAATATGTTTTTGAGGCATAAAAAGCCTTGGTGGGATTCTGACCACACATACATTGAATCTGGAAATCAGTGGGGGGTAATTGACATCTTAATGATACTGAGTCACTGTGTTTGAACAAAGATTCTGCTTGTCTTACTGTCTTTTAAATAAGGTTTTATCATGTTTTCTATGCTTTTTGTTTTTCCGCCTAGATATCTTATGTCAGTTTAAGAAGCTTTCTTTCTATCCTAGTTCACTAGAATTCTTTTATCATGAATGGATGTTGAATTTTCCCTAACATTCTTTAATCATTTAAAGTGATCATTATAGGTTTGTTTGTTTGTTTGTTTTTAATGTGGTAAGTTTTAGTAATAGGTTTTCCAGTGTGAAACAACTTTTGAGTTATTGTGATAAACATACCTTTTCTAGGCAGTAAACTTATAGCAGAGAATAAAACAGTAAATGTCTTTGCTCTTATGGATTTACATTCAGATGTGGGTCCAGGAAAGAAAATAGTAATAAAAGTATGAACATCTGAATGTATTACAAAATATTGTGCACTTGTAATCTGGAAAAGACATACATATCGATCATCCATATGCCACAAAACCAAAAAGGTATCTGCTAACCAAAAGAAAAAGTCTCGCACATGTATCTGAAAATGATGCTATGGAAGAAAGCATTGCACATGGCATGCCTGGTCTCAGGGACCATCACAAGAACAGAGAGAGCATAAGGAACACAGAAAAACAACACAACAAAAATGCGTGAACCAAGAAAATTAGAATAGGAAGAGCCGCACATTCTATACTATGAAATGGTGGCCAAACTAAATTAGAATTCCTTAAGCCAGTTTCTGGTTTCACGCTTCTTACAGGTATGCTTTGGACATTTTTCATTACAGTTGCAGTGTGGGTATAAGCAATATTATAGAAAATCTGTTGCATTAATTTCATGATACCACTGTTTAACACAAACCTAGAGGGAAGTTATGCAGTCTGGTAACAAGACGTCAGTATCCATTAATATTTATAAACAAGTTTATCCCGCCAGCATTTGCTATGAAGCAAGTGTCCCCAGGCTTCCCTGGCTGTGGTACACAAGCCTAGCTTATCTTTCTGCACTGGCGCCCAGGGTTCTGGGGCTGCCCACAGAGTAAAGGGCAGAAGTTCACCGCAAAATATACCCAAGCAGTCCTGTAAAGGGGTGCAGAGCATAGGTCCCCTAATAATTAGGGAAATCCTTCAGGCAGTATTAAGGGGCAGGAAGGGGGCAGGAGGGGTGCCCATAAAGTGGAAAGTACAGCATTTGAGATACATTGCACAACAGAAAGGCAGGTTAACAGCCCTAACTCCCCATGTCTTCCTGAAAGGAAGCTCTCTGAAGCTGCAGAATTGTGTAATGACTATGGGAACATGCAGTGACTAGTGACATGGTCTGGGGTGGATGCCCTTCTTGGATGTCCTGCTGTCACTGGGAACTCTTGCCCTGACTAAAGGATGGCAGCTGAAAGAGGGTCCAAGACACCAGGGAGTTGACAAAACTGGCCGACCCTAATGCACCATAGGAAGAGCTAGATAATAGATCACCCAGGAAGTTCTAAACTCAACATTTAAATTAGAGTGGGCTGTCACAAGGTCTAGAGGTCAGGACGTCGGCCTGTAGGTTGTCTGAGGATCTGCCAGGGAGTTGGCCATGAGGTCTGCAGAGAGGTCTGCCTGGAAGTCTACCTGGAGGAGGCAGCAGAGCTGGTGATGCTGCAGGGACCTGCCTGGCCACCCAGACTCGTGAGAGACGCTTGGAGCTGAACTATGACCAGGAGTGCTGAGTGGCAGACTTCTGCTTCTTTGAAAGACAGTACCTCTAAGTGTATTCTGAATCTGGCCTGGTTTGGCAGAGGGAGGTGAGACTATTTGTTGTTGGATGTTTTTAAAGGGAGTGGGACTTAACAGTAGACATCTGCCATATTCTAAATCTGTATAACCTTTAAATAAACAACCCCTTTCCCTTTTCCCTAAACTCTAGCCTTGGGAGTCATGCTCCTTGGCCACAGGCCATTGAACCCCGCAGCTGTTCCAGAACACCATCGGCTGGTTCTGCAACCATCCCACCGCAGAAAACAGGAGCATCGAAACACTTCCACTCAGGTGGCAGAAACCCGAGAGAATTTCCAGCCAGCATGCAGTTGTGAAAGTGAGAAGAAGTGGACCAAAACTGAATTCTACTCACGGCTGCCTGTCTCCTCAAAAAGAAGTCAATGCAAGTGTCTTAGTCTCCTGCCTCGGAGCACAGGAGTGACCGCCAGGTCCTTCAGGGATTGTCTGTGGAAGAAGGTGCCGCTGAAGGTTAGTTTCAGCTACTGCAGAGAAGGTGAAACGCAGCAGGACCACGTGCTCTATCCCCAGCCCATGGACCGCAGCTTGCAGAACCCCTTACAGAGGACAATCATGGATGCTGCTGGTGGCTGGGAATCAGAAGAAGCACATGGGGCGGAGGTACTCGGAGTCTTCTGAAGGTGAAGCAGGAATGCCAGCAGTAGGGGTAAGTGGAGTCAGTGTTGGGCCTGGCCAGAGAGGGTGCCAGGAAAAGACTCAGGAGTACGGATGGTTTTCGGAGCAACTTCCGAAACCCTGAGAGCATTCATCAGCCACCATAGGATAATACCATACATCCGATTTTAAAGTCAGGCCAAACTGTCTTTGCTCTTACTGGCGGGGTGACCTTCCGTGCATTACCCAGCCTTGTGCCGGCTTCCTGATGGTACAGTCCCATCTCCTCGGGGTAGTTTGGGAGTATAAAGTGAAGTAATGCACACCCAGGGCTTCCCTGCGTCCTCAGCTGACAAATAATGATTAAACAGTAGATCGACGGTAGTTCATGTTCACCTCAGAGCTGGAGGAAGGAGCTGCACAATGAGAGGGCCGGGCGTCCAGGGAAGGGATGGAGAGATGGGGGGGAATCGGGATGGGTCCCCGGCTCTGCCGTCTAAGGTAAGCCAGGGGGAGCACCGAGCCACACAAACGTCCATCGGGTACTTCCCCCCGTGGCCCCGCTTTCTCAGTGGCAGATGGGGCTGCTGAGACCTGGGAGAGTGAGGTCCCTCCCTATTAGGAAGGACAGTCCAAGGTCACCTGGTCCCATCCCTAACTCCTTGTCAGACGCTCCTGTCTGCACTGTTTCTTCTCAGCTGGGGCACCTGGAGGGAGAGGGAGTTTATAAACTTACTACACAGCCATCTCCTGCCGACGTCCATCTTTAATTATCGCTTAGCTCTTGTTTAGATGAGCTAAATCCACTTTCCTGTTACTTAGTCCAGCCACCCCGCAGCAAAGCAAAATAAATAACCTCCCTGCTGCTGCACACACGTGCCAAGGGCTCGCGACGCTCTGTCCCCAAGTGCTGGCGATCGGACGAACCCGGTTACAATAAAAAGGAAACCTTGGGGGATACTCTTATTATGCTGGCACTGCTTCAATTGATTTATAGGGGACATTTAATGAGAGCAGGAAGCGAAATTGCACTTGAGTCAATGCAGAGCTGTGAATTTTTATACAGCAACCAGAAGAGGAGCGAGCTACCTGGAGGAACACAGAAAAGATGTAAACCCTGCCCTTGAGGAACTTAAAATCCGATGAATTTAGCCATGCTCACGAGAGTATAACAGACTCTGCAGGAGCGAAGAAAAAAATATCCCTTCCGAAAGTCTACATTTATTAAAGCTAAAAGGTAAACATTTTAAATTAATATGATTTATTATGTCATCTTAGAGCAATTTATAGCCATAATAAAAAATGGATAAAATTAGCAAAAAGGAGACAACTACAAGCATGTATACCTCCATTACCCAGGTATAACCAATGTTAATTTTGTAGATTTCAACCAAAGGTATTAAGCCAAAGGAAACTTTTTAACGAATATATATATAAATAATTCTGTGCATGCTACCTCATAACTTGCTTTTCTCTAAATTTATTAAGTATTTTTGTGGATAAATATTAATTTGTGATGTGTTTAATGGCTAAGTATTATTTCATTAAGAGGCTATCACCTTTTATTCAATAAATTGCCTATAGTTTGACATTTTGGTTGTTTTCATATTTTGATAGTGTAAATAGCATTTTTGTGGCTAAATCTTTGTCAACTTATTTCTTTTAGACACACTTCTGAATGTGGAAGTGTTGGGTCAAGGAATAAAATTTTTAACACACTGAATTCTAGACATGTCATAGTCTAATAAGGTTATTGTAAGGTAAGCTCTTTTCTCTGTTGCTTACCATTGATGTATTATTATTTTTAAACATCTGCCAACTTCACAGGTGACAAATTGTGTGCCACTGTTTTAACTGGATTTCTTTGATTACTAAACTATAAAAAGTCTTTGAAAATTATCATCAGTCATTGTCCTTCTTACTGAAATGCCTGTTTTTATATAAGATATTGTTATTTTTCACTCAAAAAATATTTTCTGAGCACCTCTTATGTGCCACAAAGTATTTCAGGTGCTGGGGATACACTGGCCAGACTGGGGCAGACATTCTCTTGCGTGTCTGTGCTCTAAGAGACATCATGGAAAGGGTGTTGACATTGTTATCCTAGTATGTAACTTATTCATTCCCAGTTTGCCATTTGCCAGCTGATGCATGTTATTGAGATGAGAGGAGTAATTGGGGTCAGAGTGGGACAGAATCTTGGAGGTAGATTAGATCCTTACAGTAAAGTCTTCCATCTTACACATAAGGGACCAGAGGAGGATTGAAGAGAGAAAACGACTCATCCAGGCTCCAAATAGACTAGTAACAAGAGAGACACCTGATACCAAGATAGCACCTATTTCAGATAACTATGCTATACAAAGAGCAACTAGCAATTCCTGGGGTCTTCCTATGTGTCAAACATTGTGCTAAGCACTTTATGTGCATAATCCCTTGACACCCCTGTGGGCCAGAGCCAAGGATCGTCTGTGGAATGGATGCGCCAACCGAGGCTTGGAATCCCTAAGGAAACCAAGGTCTCAACAACCAGCCCTTGACAGCCTCCTCAGTGTGTCAGTCTCCGAAGGCCGCCACTGCTTCCATCTCTAGCAAGTTCTTAGTCCTTCTGCTGATGTTAGAAGTGTGCAGAGAAAGGAGAGAGAGGTTCAAGGACAAGGAGAAGCAGGTGGTCACTTCTGCAATGCTTCAGATGATGGCTGCCAGTTGGACAGGGGTGGTTTTGAAGATGGAGGAGGTGGACATTCAAGCCTGAGGTAACTGAGACTGTAGCCAATGTGAAAAAGGAGGGCTGACTGGTGACCTCACCATTTCATTCTGTTGCTCCTCTGCTCACCTTTCAGGTGCCCTGTGCTCCCAATCTTATCTCCATCCTCTGCCCAAACTGTCTGATTCCTCTATCATGTTTAAGTGGAAATGACATGGCGATAAAGTAGAGTTATTCAACCAACCAGTATGTGACATTTTCAGTTTTAAACAAGTCAGGATCTCAGACTAAAGGGATTAAGCACTGATTACAATTCCAGGCATCCTCTTACTTTCATTCGAGACTGGCACTTTCTTTGTTTCTTCCTCTTCTCCATCCTCAGTGCCTCCTTCCTCCTCTCCCTCTTCCTCTCATTCCTCCTCTCCTTTCTCCTCTCCTCCCCCCTTTTCTCCCTCCTCCTTGTCTCCTTCTGGCATGGAGCATGTAACTAAGACCCAGGTCTACTTTTAGGACTAATTCTTTTGCCAGAATATGGAGGTTAATTGACATACATGTCTAAATTCTGACAATGATAAGATCAGGAGAGTGGAACAGACCTGGAACATTAGAGACAACCTGTTCTAAAGACATGGTGGAATACCAACCTGTCTTTACATTTTTGGGTCATCTTCTCTGATGCCTGTCAATCAGGCTCCATTTAGAAGGTTGTCTGACATTATGAGAGAGTGTGGAAAGCCCTTTAAAGATTTTTGAGTAGGGAGACTAATTTCCATGATGTTCCCAGTTCCTCCCTCCCAACCGTCCATCCTTCCTTCCTTCCCTCCTCCTCTACCTCCCTCTCCTTCTTTCTTCTTCTCCTTCTTCCTCCTCCTCCTCCTCTTCTTCTTCTTCTTCTTCTTCTTCTTGCTATTCCTCTTGCTCCTCCTCCTCTTCTTCTTCCTCCTCCTCCTCCTCCCTCTCTCCTATCTTCCCACTTGCATTTCTTTTCAGGTCAGGACAAGGGAGCCAGAGCTCCTATTCTCTTAGCCACCCAGTCCCTTCACCTCTGTGTGCTGCCTGGAATGGTAGAACCCAGAGCTGTCAGTGGTATAAAGGAAGAGTGGCCCATCTCAGCTACCTGTCCACTGAAGTCTGCAGTCAGAATGGTCCCTCTAGGAGAACAAAGAATCCCTGAGGCCTTAGCCCATAGGTATGGAACCTGTTGTTAACATTGGCCTCCTTCATCACTACGGACGAAAGGAGAATGTGTTGGGTGATAGAAAATTGCAGTTTGGTGGGCAGTGCACAGATTTTTCAGTTTTACCACAGTCTTATAGAAAGTTATTTCTTTAGACCTAATTATTGGTCTTATTTTATTCATAGTGCATAAAATACTTTTAGAACTTATAAAACCTAATGCTGATAAATATTTTAGTGTATTTTCATCAGTTTAAAGAAATGTTTATTAAGTGCTTAATCACTTTGTGGTATTTTTTCAGGTCTTGTGTGTGAGGTGAGTCAAACTAATCCAATCCAGGCATTCAGAAAGAGGAAAATTTTAAATGAACTAATTAATTCAAGCAGTAGAATAAGTATGGAGAGAAGCAAGGGCAAACGGTCTCAAGCACACATGTAACTTACATGCAATGAGGCAGGAAGGAGCGAAATGATATAAAAGTGCTGAAACCCCATTTTGCCTTGAAAGGCAGTTTTTACTTGTTTCTGGGTGGAAAGAGTTATGAAGAAGAAGGAGAAGTAATAGAAGGAGGGGGAGGGGGAGGAAGAGGAAGAAGAAAAAATAAGAAGAATCTTGGGAAAATAATATTGAATGAATGGAAGCAAGTTGCTTAGTTTCTATAGTGTATGGAAAAAGCTCAAAACCCAACCAGAGATACATATATTGTAAAATAATTTCTTTTGAGTATGGGACTATCCTGAAACTTTTGATTTATTGGAATAACTAACATGGGCTTCAGAGAGATACAGACTGAGCTTAAAAACCTAATATGTAGTACAAATCTTTTCATTCCTCGGAGCATCAGTTTGCTCATAACATACTATATCACACAATGTAACATAATGAAAGCCAATAGTTCTTTTTTAAGATTTTATTTATTTATTTTTAAAGAGAGGGGACGGAAGGGAGAAAGAGAGGAAGAGAAGCATCAATATGTGGTTACCTCTTGTGCACCCCCAACTGGGGATCTGGCCCAGAACGCAGGCATGTGCCCTGACAGGTAATCCAACCAGTGACCCTTTGGTCACAGGCTAGTGCTCAATCCACTGAGCCACACCAGCCAGAGCTCAATAGTTTTAATAGTAGTTGTTAAGCCAATTTAGTAGTTAAAAACTCATTAATCAATTGTGTTGCTCATTGTGAAATTACCATTAAACAGGGGATGGCCATTTGGTCACAGCATCCAAGGAAAGCATGAGGAAGACCTGGAACAGAACTGAGAACTTGCATGTGCACACTGGTGGAGTGGTGCCAATAACTGAATGAATCATACCTAAATAGACAACGTAGTGATAGACAGGAAGGCATTTCCTGAGTGGAACACTCTAAGATATTTCTCATGTAGTATTATTTCAATTCTCAATCTTTTGTTTATAGGGCTCCAAGTTAAAGACCTTCATGGAGAATGAAAGTAGAGACACTGAAACCCAGGTGGACCAAAAGACCACCTAGTCACAGCTTAGGAACCAAGACTGAGTCTGTTTCTCCTGGAGTTTTACAGCCAGTATCCCAGCGGAGAGAATTTTTGATTTATGTATTGTCATGTAACTCATAATTATACAAGCAAACACTAAGTTCAATATAATATAACTTACATTGATTTTTTTGGCTATGCTGTAAGAGCTTGATGTTAATATATAGGATGGAGAGTCTTAATATTCCCCAAACATTTTGTTGTTCTAATAAATGGTTGTTAATATTTGGAAATCACCTGATTGTTCCCATAGGTCTTAGACTGTCTGAAATCCATTTTTATTAGGAATCATGACTCAGGCTGCTGGTAGACAGTTTTGTGAGTTTAATGACCTCTATAAATATCACTGGTTGAGTCAAAACTAAGTGGAAGAAAGGAATAGATATGTGGTTTTCTCCATAGAGACTTTAGAAAACACTAGGTTTTATTTTAGTCTAATTATAGATTTTGACTTTTCCAAGGTACATAAGCAAAGTTTGGCCCTTACACAAATCAAATGGAGCCATGTTTCAAAGGCCACAGACTTGGGCAGGTCATTTAAAGTGTCATGGAATTAACTAATGTAAATTCATGTATCTTTGCAGGACAGGGAGTATTTTCTATCCACTGAGGGCTGAAAGCAATGAAGTCAAGACATAATAAAAGTCTGATGCAAAGAAGATCTGAATACCTAGGGTAAACATTGGCAGTAAGTCTCAGGAAAAGATCTCCCCACCCAAAAAAGAGCAGAAACAGTACTCACCTTGCCCCGGCAAAAGAAAACAATTATTAGGATTATTCTGAGAGCAAAACAGTCCTGGGACCGTAAGAAGCTGGTCTTTCTAAATTACGACACGGCTGGACTGTATGATTGAAAAGTAGGTGTTTGGGTCCAGATAGTGAAACTCAGCTGCCCTGGAACATAAGGCTTGAAGACAATGGAGAATGTTGGTTATGAGTTCTAGTGTTGCTTAGGGTGTGAATTTTAACTTTATCAACTTGACTTTGAGGAACTTATATATTAGAAATATATAAAAATAATATATAAATAGATCATCATGTTGTTAAGAAGATACAAGTAGGTTGCTTAGAG
Organism: Noctilio leporinus; assembly: GCA_004026585.1. NCBI lineage: Eukaryota > Metazoa > Chordata > Mammalia > Chiroptera > Noctilionidae > Noctilio > Noctilio leporinus. The sequence goes on along the minus strand of PVIW01001437.1, from coordinate 157,084 downwards.
GCTTTGTTTCTCACAGAATGAGTATCTATTTAGTTTTTACTAATTTTTTTTTATTTACAGTGTTTTTTATTCCCCCGTTAGCAAGTTAGGCTACATCTTACTTTTCTTTTTCTTAAAATAATTGAAATCATGTACCAAAAATTGTTTTGTGATTATCACCTACATTCTACAGTTGCTGTCAGTAGCTTGTCATTTTCTGATAAAACAAATCTTCAGGCTCAGCCTCTCCTAGGTCCCCACTTTCCTGACAGGTGCTTTTGGAAATGAGCCAACATATTGTTGTTTTAGACTAGTGATTATTCAGCATTTCCCTCAAAGATACAAAACTAAAGGTTAGTTTATGATATTAACTATGGTGGATATCAACAATAGTAATTTTTAAAAACTTTTACAAAAGGTTTTATTTATCATTTTTAGAGAGAGGCAGAGAGGGAGAGAGACATCAATGCATGGTTGCTTTTCACCTGCCGCCAGCTACAGACCTGGCTGGAGACCTGGCTTGCAACCTGGTTATGTGCCCTGGCTGGGAATCTAACCAGCGACCTTTGGGTTCATAAGCAAGCTGGCGCCTTATCCACTGTGCCACCAGCCTGGGCTTAACAACAGTAATTTTTTATTCAAACAATTAGCTCCGCTGCCCTTCAGGAAGAATGACTTTCTTTTAGATGACGATAAGTGAGCAAAGTTGTCAAGAATATTAAAATATATATTCTCAAATGTCTGTGGAAGAAAAGACACTAAAGAGGAACTCTGTGCTCTCAGTAGCGGTAAAGAAAGCAAAGCTACCTATTTTAACACAAATCCTCCGAATCATACCTCGTTTTCCATAATTCATAGACTTGCTCTTTAGCATCAGATTTGTGGCCATGCGCAAAGGTCAGAGCTAGAAGAGTACAAAATGTGTAAATCTGAGGGTGGAAATTATCTTTCCCTATTACTTATTTATCAAACAGGTTGATGGCAGGTAGAACGCCTGAGTTTTGTTTTGCCTTTCTCTAGTGCAAATAACCATCCCTGTGTCCTACCTTGTTAACCTTTCCTTTTCATTCCATTTCTCTGCAATTTCTTATTATAGTTGTCAGTTAATCACAAACATGTAAGAGTTCTTTTGAATCTAGCAGCCTTCGTAGCTTTGTGGCATCTCTGTGCCCAGTCGCACCCCTGCTAAAGAGCTTCCAATTATGCTCACTGCAGGGAAAACTGAGAGATCGGCAGTTGACTTCGCTTTTGTCTAAGGTATCAGAAGTGAAAGCAAACGAGGTGCCTAAAAATCCAAATTAAAAGCAAGACTAATAAAATGGAGCTTTGACTTTTTTCATCACAGACTCATTTATACTGAATGACACAGACCAACTGAAGAGGTAATTGTTATAATCTCTCCTGAAATGGATTTAAAAACTGGCTCATCCATCCCTCCTTTCAGGACAAGCAAACAGGCATCACGACAATAGAGAAATGAGAGCCTGTTTATGCAGTTATATACTGATTTGTTTGTCACACTGGCTTGCGCCAAGGTTAGAGGAAGATAAGCCAGCCATTGTTAATTAGACATGCCAGCATATACATTCAATTGTGCATTATTTTGCTCACAGGGCTCTCTCTGCCAGATCAAACAAGTGAGACATCAGAAAAACAACACCTAAGTTTCCTTTCCAAAAAATGACCCGATTTGCTTTAATTCCATTTATAGAAACTTCTCTCCCCTTGGATGTTCATATTTTCTCTTTCCACTTACAGACACTCCCCCAGGTTTTCGACGTACAATTTGTTAGTATTTCCTATCAGATGAGTACACACCTTTTTCTTTCTTACTCTCACACTCTCTTCCTCCAGCTCAGAGCTACTACCAGTTGTACAGGAACTTAGTTCTGAAGGGATCATAGCGCCACCTGAAGGCTGGGATAAGAAATGAGCTTATCCATTGTTTCCCCGCCATCTCTTTTTATTCAGACTTGTCCTTCCCACTCCCCTCAGAATCAGGAGGAAATTTAACAATCACAAATTACTCATGGAGCATTTCTTTTTCTTGCAGCAACTCTAAGCTATTTCAATTATTCCTCTTTTGTAATAATAATAACACTTTATACCTATTAATGGTAGGTCTTCCTGCACTTCAAATATGTTAATTACTCATTTCAATGAAATTATTTAATAAGCAACTTACATAATTCACGTACTCTTCTCAAATTTTACATATGGGTTGAGAGTGTGTTTGAATTTATGACAAACTTGTGGTGGAAACCAAAGATAAGTAAATAAAAATAACATGCAGAAAGAAATAGCTACTGTACTGACATAACTTGAAGGACAACTGTCTTCTGTGTTACAAATACTTAGGTTAATAGACTCCTTCACACAAGGGAGTCAGCTCTGCTAGTCTATCCCTTTTTAGTCCTCAGATCCAGTTCCACAGTATTCACATCTCTGTGGACAAGTGTTTGTGGATGAACCACAAACGCAGCACATGTGTGGACTCAGACAAGCAGGAGGCCTACCTCTAGTTCCATCGTGGTGATTACACGCAGGAGGAGCTCTCCCTGCTCAGCCCCCACACCCCACACTCACACCTACCACACCTACTGTACACCGGCGCTTACACACTCACATCCACTGCACAGTTAAGGTCAGTGCTTCCCCACACACATCCAAACGCTGCATGAGCTTCACCAGAGCAGCATTTGCATGTCGACTTTAACAACTCTAACAAACCTATGCCAGTAAAATCATTTTAGCTCTCACCAAGTCTTCCCCATGACACTATTACTGTCTTTTTAAAATATTTCTATGTACATTTGATCTGTAAAACACTATCCTAAGAATTACAGCTCTGTAAAGCTTCCATTTGGGCAAAAGTACATATAATCTCTCATGAAATGGCATCCCCCCAAGCTGAAAATGAGAGAGAATTTACAATTGACTTTTGAAGAGACGAGAGTCTCAAGTTACTTGCTTTAGTAGCTTGAAACTTGATCAACACACGATTATTTGTGTTTTGTCAGGTTTGGGGGTAAACCAGGATATGGGGAAGGGGAGAGCGGGGGACCCTCCTTGGGGTGTAGGAATGTTATCACACTGCAGCAGGCCAGAGCTCTCCTTTGACAGAAGTCTGCTTGCCATGCTCCATACTTGTTTTCTGCTGAGGAGGAGGAAAAGGAAGCCCTCATCTCAAGACAAAGCCACGACTCCAACAAAGGACCTCGGGAGTGAGGGAGTCTAAGTAGCTTGGAGTGCAAGTCCTCCTTTCAGACGGAGACCAATACATAAGGGACACATGTGGCGGGAATTGTTCTGCCTGGTGCCCCATTTGCGAAAGCTGCTGGTAATCTGCCAGTGTTGTTCTGGGGACTTGATCCTTTTTGTAATGTGAGAAATCAGTTTATTGTGGTCTGGTATCTAAACTTTTCCTTTCGATTCCTTTTTTTCTTCTAAAATCTGTTTTTTGGGAAGAGCACGGTTGGGCCTGTTTAGATTTTCATTGGTGGCCTCAGCTTTGTTGTTCTTGCTGACTCATTATGAAGATCAAGCCTCTTCTACAGATGATTCTAGAATATCATAGCTCTTCTAACATAGTTAAACTTTTGGAAAACTATACATTTTTCTTGTGATTAGTCTAAATTGCATAACAAGATTGTTTTAACTTTCTCTCTATAATTGATTTTAACTGAGTAAAAGTTCCTGCTGAAAACAAACAAACAAACAAACAAAAGAAGAAGAAAGAAAAGAGCCCTGGTTGGTGGCTCAGTGGATAAGGCACCAGCCTGCAAACCCAAAGGTCGCAGATTCGATTCCCCGGCCAGGGCACATAACCAGATTGCAAGCCAGGTCTCCAGCCCGGTCTGTGGCTGGGGGCAGGTGAAAAAGGCAACCATACAGTGATGTCTCTCTCTCTTCCCCTCTCTCTAAAAATAATAAATAAAATCTTTTCAAAAATAAAAAAAAATTAATGTAGAAGCTGTTAAACTTATTTTAAAAGAAAGAAAGAAAAGAAAGAGATGGATACAATTTCCAGTACTTCCTACCCATGCTATCATTTCTCAAGAAAATGCACAGATACCAGGACATGCAGCTGCAGCCTCGAAGAGAGGTTCTCTAGGAGGTGCTGGGCACAGCTCTGAAGCCATCCCCAGATCTCCGCGGCTCCAAAGTCCGCCAGAGAGGTGCATTGGGGAACCACTGCCACAAAACCCACCAAACACTAAGCCTCCAGGAAATAGACATGCGTACATGTATAACTTTCTTCGCAAAGTGCCTATCCAAGAATTTTCTCCATCTTTTCTTTAACTTCAATATTTCTGTAATTTCAGACTTATAAAAAAGTTGCCAGAACAGGACATGGACCTTCCATATAATCTTTACTCAGATTCAACAATCCCATGTATGTTGGCCCACCTTCCTCTCCCTCTCTCCCTCCCCCTCTTGCTCCCCCCTTCTCGTCTCTCTATTTGAAATAAGAAATATTGGTAACTTTTACTCTCCCTCCAATACTTTTAAGACTGACTTCATAAGGAAAAAGATATTCTCTTATATAATAAAAGCACAATATCAAATTCAGGAAATTAAATTTAATGCTGATACATTTTCTAATCAATAATGGATATGAATATTTAAACTTGTCAATCATCCTAGTAATATCTTTTATTGATATGTGTATATAACTGCATACATATTAATATATACATACATATTTATATTTCCACATCACACGATATATATCCACATTCCCCAGGCCAGGCTCCAATTGAGGAACATGTATTATACTCAATTATTACATGTCTCAAGCCAACTTAATCTAGAGGGTTCCTTAACCTGAGTCTTGACTTTAATGTCTTAAAGATTACCACCCAGATGTTGTATAAAAGGTATCTCTATGTGGATTTGTCTGATATGTCCTCATTTTTAGATTATGATTATGTGTCTTTAGTTAGGAGTACCCTGAGGTGTTGTGCCCTTCTCAGTGAATAGCATCAGTGCACATATGATGTCCATTTGTCTCAATATTGGTGACAGGAACTTAGATTGCTTTAGTTGAAGTGATAACTGATATGTTTCTACCCTCTAAAGGTGTTGTGTTCCTTTGGTAAGTGATAAATAATTTGGGGGGGGTGGATACTTTAGGTTATATAAATATCCTGTTCCTCATAAAACCTTCACTTAGTTTTAGCATAAATTGATGAGTCTTTAACTCTATCATTCCTTTAAGATTTATAAATTGGCATTCTACAGTATGGAAGTTTACCTTTGCCTTAGTCATTTGCTTGTTTATTTATTTATTTTTTATTTATTATATCAGAATAAGTTCATGAGTTTTTTTATTCAGTGAATTATGATCCATTACTCTCATTATTTATTTAGATTCTTAATTTGTTGCGGATTGCCAATTCTTTGAGTCCTTTCTTACCTTTGTGACACAACAGAATTCCAGAAACTGCATGTCCTTTCCCTGCTCATTCCTTGGAATTAGTCTTTCATTCAAGGAGCCCTGGTACCTTTCAGAAGAGGGTAGGTCTCATCAATGGGTATGTTCATTGCCAGAGCGATTCATTGCTTACAGGTCCTCTCATTAGAAAGAACATGGAATTTAGGAAATTATAAGCATACACATGCACATGCATGTACTTGCCTCAAATTTGTCTCTTTAAAATCATGAATTCATACTGATATCACCAACTACAATTTGACACTACTGGACATATTATAAGCTTTCTTATTTAAAATCTGTACTACAGCAGTGAGAAACCTGTCTCATTATTTTTAATATAGCACTCTTTTGTTCAAGTCTAGAAAATACTAACAAGAAATTAATTTGGTTTTACAGCTTCTTTTAAAGGTAAAATACATACATGCCTACATACATAGAGGGAAATGCACAGATATAAGGGATATGATTTAATTTGCTTTACTGTATGCATACACCTGTGTAAAAAACATCCAAGCCAGGGCACATAAAACCAGGTTGCAAGCCAGGTCCCCAGCCAGGTCCATAGCTGGAGGCAGGTGAAAGGCAACCATACATTGATGTTTCTCTTTCTCTCTCTCTGCCTCTCTCCCTGCTCTTCTCTCTAAAAGTAATAAATAAAATCTTTTTTAAAAAATAATATCCAACTCCTCTTAAAATTAACTCATGTCCCTTCCCAGTCAAAAGGAGCCACTTTTCTGATTTTTTTCATTATGTATTAATTTTTTTGGTTTAGATTAATATAAATGAAATCACACTGTATGTACCTCTTTTGTATCTGACTTAACTCAGCATAGTATTTTTGAAAATTATCCACAGCACTGTGTGTATAAGTATTTGTTCCTCTTCATTAATAATTATTATTCCATTCTATGAATATGCTACAAATTTTTTATCTGTCCTCTGTTGATAGACTTTGGGGGTTTTGAATATTAGGAAGAAAACATCTATAAATATTCTTATACAAGAATTTGTATGGACATGTATTTTTATTTTTGAAAAAATATCTGAAAATTGACTTGCTGTGTCATTGTGTACAGGTATTTCTCTCTCTCTCTTTTTTTTTAAGATTTTATTTCATTATTTTTAGAAAGAGGGGAAGGGAGAGAGGCAGAGAAGGAGAGAGACATCAATGTATGGTTGCGTTTCCCTGCTTCCAGCCACAGACCTGACTGGAGACCTGGTTTGCAACCTGGTTATGTGCCCTGGCTGGGGATATTTCTCTCTTTGTAAGAAATTACCAAAATATTTTCCAAAATGGCCACAACAGTGTAATCTCTTATCAGTGGAGCAGAGTTCCAGTTCTACATTCTTGCCAATATGTGGAATTTTATCATTCTACTGCATTTGTAGTGGTATTTGGTTGTGGTTTTAATGTACAGTTCTCTCAAAATGAATAATTTTTATGACATATTTATGCACTTGCTGACCATTTGTGTATCTCTCTCCTTGAAATGCTATTTAAATCTTTTTCCCATTTTCATGATCTTTTTGTCTTTTTAATATTGAATTATCAATGTTTTAAAAACATTTTCTGGGTATGTATCCTTTTAAAGATGGATGCTTTGCAAAATTAGTCACAGTCAGATATTTAGTAGTGATTTTGCCTATTCATTTTCCTTATCAGTGTCTTGTGACCATCCAGTTTTTAATTGTGAAGAACTCTAATTTATCATTTTATGAGTTGCCTTTTCTGTTCTATGAATTTATCGCCTGTCCCTAGCTTTCAAGCAAACAGCAGTGAGCAAAGAGCAGTGAATTCGAAAACAGGTGTATCGGTCTGGGTCTGGTGAAGAGACAGAATCACTGTCTTTTTTCCTGGCATGCTGTGTCCTGCTGAAATTTGGTTTGGGCCTTTGATACGTTCCATCTAGGGCTATTATAGCCCTTCTCATAAGGACCAGCCTTTTGTTTGAGACTTCAGTCACCACTCTGGCCACGTGGAAGCTTAGATCTCTCAGCTCTGTCCAAATGTTATATCTTTCTTTTTCTAGTTCATAGTTTCAAATAACTATTCTCTACTAAGTCTCATTCCACACATGCTCAGCTTAGCCTTTGGCTAAAGATTCAAGGGACCCCATGTAGTTTTCTGAGGTTCCTTTTCCATGCAGCTTCCTTCTCTCTGGGAACCTGGCCCCTGACAGCTGCCTCACCTGCCTCAGGACTGGTGTCCCTTTCCTGGATCCAGAAATGTCATTGCTCCCTGTCTGAGCTTCAAGGCTCAGTGCTGGATTTTCAAAGAACTCCTGGAAAGAAAGCTGCAGTTAGTGTTGAGCTCACCTTATGTTTCTATTCTCTCACAGATCACAACCATGCTTTGCCTGAAAACAATTGTTCAATACAGGTTGTACAGTTTTATAGGTTTTTAATGGTATGTAAGTTCTATGGCCATTTTCCTATGCAGCTTGAAGTTATTTTCTTTTTAACATGAGTTGGTATGTATGTGCTTTAAATACGCTATTGCCAGATAACATTTTTATGTTATGAAATCTGGAAAAATGAACAAAAAGCATAGAAAAGAATATCACTGGCAATTCCAACATTCAGAGATAACTACTATAACACTTATGTTTCTGTCTTTTTAATATATATTCAGGTACATATACACCTACAAGTGTGTGTAAATAATATTGGACTCATAATAATACCTTTTGTTTCTATAACTTGTTTTTCCACTCCAACTTTATTATGGACATTTTTTCATCATAAGATAATTTTCCACCACCCATAACCAGCATAATTTTAGATGACAAAATCCTTCCTGCAATGCAAATACCACCAATAGAATCATAAATGGTTATAATCAGATATTGATCTGATAAAACTCTGAAGTTGCCCTTCAACATTTAAAAGACATAATTTCAAGTGAATCCATGGATAATTTACATACATACCTGTTTTATTTTTTCCCTTGCCTGATATAGTACTTGCTATAAACCAAGTATTCTAAGCGCATTTGGAAAATCAAGCTACAAATATTATAATTGGGTATTTTCTGGTGCCAGATTGGTAAAGCTGCACAGGTTTATGACGTACAGCTCAACACATCAAACAGTCTGGTTTGGTTTCATTGCCCAACTTACCGTGGTGTCTTTCAAAATCATAAAAACCTGCCATATGAACTGAAGCTTTAAAAGGAGGATGCTGTCCTCAATTCAGAGGTAATAAAAGGTCAATCTGTTCCATTGCTGCCTGCTTTAAAAATCCTTCCTCTATACTGAGAAGCATCTTCTCTCTCCCTTCCTCTTCCTCCTCCTTACACACATGTAAACACAGAGTTAGATGCTAAAATGTCGGCAAGTGGGTTTTTACTGGAATCCACATTTTTCCTTGTTTATAGGGATGTGCAAATGAAAGAGACAATGCTTCACTGCGCAGAAGCCACCTCTGCACTAATTTTACAGGCAAGACCACAGCTGCTGTTCACCCAGCTTTGAATTGGCTCAATATATCCTGTCTGTTTGGGTAGATGTTATTGACTTGCCTCATTTGTCTGTGCTAACAGGATCTTTCTAAAGAAGGGAACCAAAGGAAGGAGAGGGGATGGAGAAAAAGAAAAACAACAGGAGAAAAAGAATAATAACTTGAAATCGTTATCCAGATCCAGCTGGTCTTTCCTATTGGGGTAGTGTTTCAACTCAGCGTTCGGTTTCATAAATCTGATGGGTTTCCTGCACCAGACCCTAATGATTACCTTAAAGAAAACATTCCATTTTGCTCATACAGACACACCCAGTGACCCAATAGCTTCATCTCTTTTACCTCAGTTCAAGTAATGTGACTTGTATTTAGATTTCTACTCATTCAATTTTCATTCATGGCATTTTGTTCCTAAGCACATTCTGTTATTAAAAAAAAAACTGCATATTTCATCATTTAACTTTGCTTTGCACAAAGAAAATATCAACCCAAATTACTGAAAATGACATGATGCATTATCCAAGTTTAAGGAAGTCTCCGTTGACTCAGGCAAAAAGACCCATATTTTTGTGGTGAAGATTAAATTTGTCAGAGATTACTGTCTGTTCAATCATAAATCAGATGATGACATGCACAAGGCTGTCAGATCGATAACATCATCCTAATTCCCATTTCAAGCTATGACTTAAACCCAATATCTCTAAACATCTTCTGTAGGCTCTAATTAATTCCTGAAATAGAATCAAGTTGACATAATGGATCATTTTACTTATGATTTTTATTTTAGCTTGATATAAATTTTTGTATTAAATAAATGTATACACACATTATAAAAAGGAAATAAGTAACGCCACACTTCGGTCACTAAGCTGTTAGCTAGAATGACCTACTCTGTAGAATCTACATAAGATTGATCAGATTTTATCTTGCGTAATTTGGAAAGTCTGTGCACTTCCTAAGAACTCTGCAAATTCTCAGAAAAGTTAGGATTTTATGATCACCTGTGTTTTGGTGACTTAATTCTGTTTGACCATTTTCCCATTCCACACATATGGCATCATACACTTATGGAAACCATTTATCAACTCATCTCAGTTCTCCTCTCCTATTTTTAAATGTTCAATGACCCAAAGCTCACTTCCGATCTCTACTCTATCTACACTCCTTCCCTGGTGATCTCATCTAGTACATGTCCTTAAATATTATCCATATGCTAGTGTAATAGTGTCCTATGTCTGCTTTAACAAATTAGTACAAATGTAGTGGTTTAAGACAACATAAAGTTCTTTTCTCACAGTTCTGGGAGTCAGAAGTCAAAATCAGTATCACTGGGCTAAAATTGAATTGTTGACAGGGCTCTGCTCCCTCTGAATGTTCTAGGGGAAATTCCATTCCTTGCCTCTTCCAGCTTCTAGTGCTGTCAGCATTCCTTTGCTGGTGGCCACATCCCACCAATCTCTGCTTCCCTGGCTACACTGTCTCCTCCTTTTGTGCAGTGGGAAATTGCCCTTTGCCCCTCTTATAAGAACACTTGTGATGGCATCTAGAGCCCATTGGATAATCCCTCCATCTCAAAATCCTTTAGAGCATCTGGGGAAAAAAAAACATTTTTCCTTAAAAGGTGATATATACTGGTTCCAGGGATTAGGAACCAACACTCAACACTGGGAGGGAAGGTGCATTTTTTAGCTTACTAATCCTGGTAATTCAAAGTCATAGATCTACAACCCCATGTCTCAATCCTCAAATTAGAATCAGCCATACTTCACTAGGTGTGACATTTCTAACCTCATTTCCCACCATCCTCCCATCTGCCCACTGTGCTCCAGGGACGCTGGCTTCTCAGCCTTCTGTTTTCAGGGACTTAGAATATGCTTCTTCATCATAATTCAGGTCTCTGCTCAAATGTCACCTTTACTGAGAAGTCATCTCTAACCACCTTATCTCCCCCTTGGTCTCCCTCTCTGTGTCTCCATATCTTTTTCTCCTTTTTTTCTCTCTCACTACCCTCTTTCCCACCATCATTCCACAGTTGCCATGCATCCCTCTTCATACAACATCACTTTCATCTCTAAAAGGAAACATCTCTCTTGACAGTAAGCACCTCATAATATGCAAAATACATGAAACTTAGGCAGCCATGACAAGGACAATGGAAAGTAGTTATTACTGGCTAATCAACAGTTTAATGACCATATAACATTTCATGCACTTATAAAAGTGAAATATATATATATTATAAAAATAGGCCACAGATGTCATTAGAAGAAATAGTTTCTCACAGTTGTTTTTTGAAATATTTCTGTATTAAAGGAGCCATCCCTGGACACAGCTGTGTAGGCAGGAATCCATGTGAGCCTTTGGCCTGGTTCCACCCTTTTCTGGGTTCCTTTTTGATTATAGGGCTTTTCTGACTGGAGACCCTATTCACGTTCAAGGTCACCCACACACAGGGTTGACCTGGACAACAGACTAATTCAAATTGTTGCCTTAAGTGTTACATTTTTTATAATGCTGTTTGGATTTTGTTTTTGTCTTTTACTTTTTATTTGGAATAGTTATAGAGTCATGAGAACTTGCAAAAATAGGACAGAGAGGCCTCCTTGTAATCTTCATCTTATTTGGTTTTTAATAGGATATTTTTTAAAGTAATTAACTAAAAGAATAATTCTCCTTGTTGTTGAGTGTAGGTCACCTGAAATTTGGTGAACTCATTTTGGTTTCCATAATCCATCAGGCTCAGGAGGTCTTCCACAATCAGCACACAGTGGTGCCCTTGCCCTGTGCTTCTAGAACATTCTAAACTCTATCAAAGCATGCAAACAGCTACACCACATTTGCTGGCTTGCTTCCCCCCACCATGGGTACATCACTGATGTGGGGATAGGGAGCAGGTCTGTTTTTATCTTGGATAATTCCAAGACTCTGTCAAACACCTAGCACACAACAGCAGCTCAATAAGCAGACACAAACAAGCAAGTCACCCATCTGTCTGGCTACTGTGAAAGGCCAGGAGAGGACCAAAGTCACGTTGCTTTTCAGAGTTCTTGTTTTACGGCAGCCCAGGTTTGTAAGCGTTCTTTCTATGCAGTCAATAAACGACTGGATTTATGTTCGTAGCTTGAAGTTCACAAATGAAAAGACGTAGCAAGTGTTTAAGAATTTGGATGGGGCAGAGGGCTCTGCTGTTGGTACCTGTCAGGTCCTAGTGACAAAGCTTGGATGCTCTCTCTCACAAGTCTGCAGCGATGACTGAGCGTAGACCCAGGCAGATGCTAGGAGAAGATCTGCAGTTCTTTTAGTGGCTTACAAACGATTAAAATCTGATTGAAAAGTAGGTTTTGAGGTTTGTAAGCCATCCTAATGCCCGAGCAGGAAAAACGATCCTTTCACATTAAGTAGGTTAACTTCCTCTTATTGTGAGATAAATAAATAAAAGTTCAGAGGAGCTATTTTTATTTATTCTCAAGGTGAATGCATAGTCCTTAGCTACTTATCATCCAAAATAAAGCCCAGCCATCACTTTTGAACCAGGGCTATATTGCTGGATTAGGTGAGCCCTGGACAAAGCAGAGGGGGAAAAAATCCCAATTTCTACTGCCATAAAGAGTCACTGTGATCTTTTGTCTTTAGGGCACTGCTATTTTGGATAATCGTGCAGCTCTCCTACGACTTCCAGCAGGGAAAATCTGAGTTTTAAAGAATTGACTGTTGCTTTGACGTTTTAGAGCTATTCATGTCTAAAACCCAGAGCAAGGCCCTACAGTTACAAACTTAAGTGACTCAGATAATTGGATAAATATACACACAAAGAACCAGACCCACTGGGAACTAAAATGGCTATATTTCAAAACAATGTAATTTACAACTTATATGGCTACCAAAGGGACAGTAGATCCTAAATTATCCTTACAAAACGAATCTCAGTGCATAAAATCATGTCTTACAGTGAGAAGACAGTGAGTGTCTGATGTAAGGAGAGGTTTCTGAGAAGATTGCTGTGTAACCTGATGCCCTTTGGTCAGGGACAGCTGCCATTCCCAGCCACTTGCAGTTCCTCATTCCTGCTGCATGACCTGTGTGAGGTTTTTGTAAAAATGACGCCAACCTAGGAAGTTGATTGTGGGCCCCTGCACCTCTTATTGGCTCTGCTGCCTCCCAGTTAATGACAGCTATGCCACCCCTCTACAGATGGCCTCCGGTGGCCTTGAAGGCCTGTGGCCTGCTCCATCCCCAGCCACGTGTTCCTGTCTGGGGTGGACCCCTAGAGGCTCAGTGTTGGCCAGCCAACCGTATGCTCCTACATTTGGGTCTTTAAGGCCACATCTGTGTGGCCTGCTCTCACACTTTGAGATTAGCAAATGCAGACTTCCTAGTTTATAACTAGGGCTATTTCAAAGTTAATGTGTAAAGCTGTTGGAACATTGACAGAATTCTTCCCTAGAAACAAGAAATGTTTGTGGCTTACAGGCACACAGAGACTTGGGAGACAGTCTAGTGAGGTTGAGAGAATTCGATATTTGATCATAGCTGAAGAAAATGGAAGAGTTCTCTTATCCCACATGAATTACTCTGGATGTTCCAAAGATAAGAACCCCACAGTCATGTGGATGACATCAGGCCAGGTATGGCCCTGCGAGCCGCACACGCTGTGGCCAGTGAGTGAGTGCCATAGAGTAGAAATGGCAGCAAGGTGTAGAAAGGATTGGTGATCCAAGAAGCGCACCCGTGAAAGCAAGTGTATTCTGTTCTGGCAAGAAACGTTCTCTCACTGAAGCCTATTGTTGGGGCAATGGTGCCGAAACTTTCCCAAACTTTTTTTTTTTTTTTTTTTTTTAAGAGAGAGAGGAAGGCAGAGAGGCAGAGAGGGAGAGAGACATCAATGTATGGTTGCCTTTCACCTGCCTCCAGCTACGAACCTGGCTGGAGACCTGGCTTGCAACCTGGTTATGTGACCTGGCTGGGAATCAAACCAGCGACCTTTGGGTTTGCAGGTGGGGGCTTTATCCACTGTGCCACCAGCCAGGGCCCCAAATTTTTTAATTTGCTTGCCAAAAAGCAGATCACCAGGTCTTCCTCTCAGTCCTACTGGATTAAAATCTCATAATCATAGAAATGGCCAATCACGCACAGGTGTCACCTGAAATGCTGACATCCAGCCCATGTCACATAAAGCACAGTCAAGACCTATCCATGTGTTTCCCACATATGCCCTTGGGAAAACCACAGAGCAGCAGAGCAGGTGCTGGAGAGCGTAGGAAGAGGCAGTGTGACAAGCTTTACTCCTTCTCTGATGTGACAAGTGGGAAGTCAGAGAGAAGGGAGCCCTTATTCAGTTCTTTATGCAGTGAACATTTTTCAAGTTCTATGCAAGTTCTGTGTATGTTCTCTGATAGGATTTTATAAAGATTATATTTCTGTATTAATCATTTCCTGTAGGATCCCCAGTTTTTGTTTTTTTTTTCAATATTTAATCTGGATTATCTATTTTTACACTGAAATTTATTTTGAATGATATCATGGCTGAGTTAAATAGTAGCACAACGATATGTCAACAGACATTTATTGAGCATCTACTATAGTCACCCTTTGGACTGAACACTGATGAAGACAACAATGAATAAGAACACAGATATTAAGGATGTTGTGATTCATTTAGAAGAGGGAATAGAGACTTAGAAGTCAAGAGGAGGGCAGAGGAAGTGTATGGTAACAGAAACTGAATGGACTAGGAGTTCAAAGATGGGAATCACCACTGGGCTGTGATAGTCAGCAATGCCTTGACAATATGCAGGGTCTCTTTTCAAAAATGAAGAATTTCAAGACAAGGACAGCAGCCCATTCAATCAAGCATGCACCTTTCTAAAGGAGAAGCCCTATGTGACAGCACAGGTCACATGGCCCAGGGTGCAGGTGACATGTACCTTGGAAATTTTGAAAGCTTCAAACTGGTCTTTTAAAGAGAGATTGAATTAATAAAAGAGTAGGAGGAAAAGAGTTCAGCTCTGTTCAGGACATAGGATAGACAAGACAAAGCACATAGTAGGCCAGGATTCTCAACTTTGGTTACTTAACGGGGTCATTACAATCAGCTCGTTGGCCAAGGCTGGTACCAGCAATGAGAGCTCATGTTGATAGAAGGTACCTTTGATAAACTGTGATGAAAATGCCACCTTACCTCTCAAAATTACCAAGGTTACCGAAAGCTAGGAAAGTCTGAGAAACGGGTTTCTTATTGACAACACACAGCTGGATCTTGTTTTTTAATTCACTCTAAGGCTCTCTCTTTTTTTTCCCCTCATGTATTGAAATCATTCACATTTAGTGATTATTGGTATTTATCTATTAATAGCTATCATGCTTGTAACTTTTCTTATTCACTTATTTGATCTTTCTTTTTGTTCCTCTCTTATTCTATCTTCTCTGGTTTTAATTGAGCATTTTACATCATTTTATTTTATTTTTTTCCTAAGCATATCAGTTATAGTTTTTAAAATTTTTAGTGAAACTTAGTTTCTATGTCTGTAAAATGAAATTCTTTTAGATTATAGGCTTTTTGTGAAATTAGAATTGTAATAGGCTTATAATTACCATTCCAGTCTTTAATTCCCTTTTTTATAGATAATGCTCATTTAGTATTGGGTGTGTTTAAGCAGTCAACCTGCTTTGGTTCACTTCATCTACATAAAGCCTATTGAGTAAGATATTCATTCCTTATAAATGGAAACCCAGAGGCACAGAGAAATGAAGTAGCCTGTTTTAGGTCACATGGCTACTAAATGGTGGCACTGGCTTTTGAATGCAGGCATTGTGATCTTAGCACCTACACTATTTTTACACAATGAGGGGATTTCCCCAATGTCTTTTGAAGGCTGTGAGTAGTTTGACTTCGTTGCTACGTGGTTTGTGTTGGGCTAAAGTTGGAGAAAACCAGCATATTTCACAATAAATTAAATTGAACAATAATAAAGGATAGAGATCTTAGAAGTTATGTCTTTATAACCTAAACAAGCCCAGTCATTTAAAAATCTGTTTATGTGAGACTTTTAGTCAGCTGAGATGAACTGACCTCCAATTGGAAAACTTAGACAGCACATGAATTTTCCCAGTAAATCCAAGTTGGGATTTAGACTTCGGTGTAATTTTTCTTATATAATCTTATGTTTATTAGAATCAATTATGTGTTGGATTTGTTTTAAAATATTCTAGCCCTGGCTGGTAGCACAGTGGATAAGGCGCCAGCCTGTGAACCCAAAGGTCGCAGGTTCAATTCCCCAGCCAGGGCACATAACCAGGTTGCAAACCAGGTCTCCAGTCAGGTCTGTGCCTGGAGGCAGGTGAAAGGCAACCATACATTGATATCTCTCTCCCTCTCTGCCTCTCTCCCTTCCCCTCTTTCTAAAAATAATGAAATAAGATCTTTTTTTAAATAAATAAATAAATAAAATATTCTAAATCTGATTGACTTCCTTTATATAACTCTATTTAACTTGAATATCTGGTTTGAATACATTACTTAAGAAAAACCATTTTACTCCATTTGGTCATTTTTCCTGATTAATAGCAATAAGTCATTTGAATTACTTAATAAGTGCTTAAATCATGAGGCTATTCTGCAAAGAGTAAATGATATAACTTATATAACACTAATAAGTAATTCTGGTTTTTACCTAAATATTTAGAAAATCAACTATGCAGAATCAATTAGTTATACTTCTAATTTTAGCATTAGCACATAACAACACATTATTTGCTACTTATATAACAAAATCCAGTTATCTATTCATTATTTGAATAACAGTTTATTGAGACAAACATTCATTATTAAAGCATTTTTTAATGGAATCCAAAACTCAAGACTACATGATTTCAAGAACCATCTTAAATGAAAAGAATAATGTTATTAAATATTCTGAACAAAAAACTGTGTGGCAACAAATTGCCAAAACTATAATTCTCTTGCAGTGGCCATTTACATTTTATTTGCTATTCCACTGTAAATTACATTGAAGCTGGTGCCTAATCAGATGGCAAGAATAATTATGTATTCTATGTGTTTGGATTATAAATATATGAAGGCTAAAATAGGTTTTAAAAGTACTCTGAGTAATTATTTTAAATCCAAATGT
Source organism: Noctilio leporinus (assembly GCA_004026585.1). Lineage (NCBI taxonomy): Eukaryota > Metazoa > Chordata > Mammalia > Chiroptera > Noctilionidae > Noctilio > Noctilio leporinus. Next base: position 140,080 of record PVIW01001437.1, on the reverse strand, counting down.
TTTTTGTGCTTAATGGAATAATACCCTACTAATAGAATCTTTTGATGATTACTGTTGAGGGAATTCCAGGTGACTTTCGTATATCCAAAATACCATTGGAGTTCCTTCATGAGACCTGGGATACAATCTGTTCAGACACCTTTATTATACAAAAGAGTCATCACTGTAAAATGGATGGCTCCATCATAACCTAATACAACACAGAGATTTGCAATATGGTGATTACCACTGTGATTTGATTCATTAATTCTCAGTAACAGTTGTTAATCAGCTCATTAAGCAAGTATTGTACAGAAGCTTTCAACCAGGGGAAACCTCTTAGAAAACCACTAAATATCTTCTTTCGCAGGGAGTGGAAAAAGGAAACAGGTTTAATGCTAGAGGAGCGGTCAATAAATATGGCAGTTTTTCAACTATGGCAATGTTTTAAGTAAGTCTACTTTTATAATATTATAAACACTATGACACTGAGGACTTTGTGCCTTTTCTAAAAGAAATAAAAATGTTTGCAGTTAGAAAAGTCCTCTTATTTGGCCTTCCTGAATTTTGCAACTAGCTTATTATTAAGATATAGAAAGGAATTCTGGCCCTGCTTCTCACACGTCACCAATATGCTCATCTTCAGTTTTTCTTTTTTAGCACATAATTCAAGTATTTAAGATCTTGAAGATTAAACTGAAATATAATTTTAGTATTGCATTGGTTGATTTTTGGCACGTTATTTTATATTGAAATATGCCGTATGGAAATGCCTACGAGTGATACATAAGTTGACAAAAACAAAAATCGGTGGCCTAGTTCCCAGTTTACAGGGACCTTTCAAATGCATGATTTAACTTGATCTGTACAAAACCTAGAAGAATGTTGCTATTTGCCTGAAATTAACTGCAAGAAATCTGAAGCTCAAGTAACTTGCCCAAGTTGAGAAGTTTGTATGTCCAGTTTTTGTCACGACAAACACCATGATTTTTCTACTGAAACACTGATTCTCTCAGGAACTAACCAAACATTACCAGCCACCCCATGGGAATTCCTCTGATCCATACCGAGAAAGAAGGTTAGGTACAAAGGTGAGAGGTATCTGGTTCATGCTTCAAAGGGAAGTGGTATAAAAATCAAAGTTCGAGAAAAGCTTCCGTGCAATGGTATTTGCTTTTGCAAACCCAACTGTGTCCATAGCTTCCCAATGCACTGTAAGTCCTCCCCCTAGGGCTAAGCAAACTAAATGACTGGGCTGGCCCATTGAATTAGAACCAATCAAGCACGTGCCTGAGATTAGTCCACTCAAACTCCTATACCAGCATCTTCCACCAGTCTAGGTGCAATGGCTTGTGAGGCATGACAAGCACTTGAAGTGTTTCCCTTCTGAAATAAGGAAACAGTTCTTTCCACTTGCTGGCCCGTGCATGCCATCCGCATGTGCTTCCTAATCCACCTGCCCACTTCTAAAGACTGACACCAGAAATAAGGGGATGATACTCATGAAAAGCAGGATATTGATGACTTCCAAATAAACCAACCCTCTTACCTAAACCAATCCAAGTAAGCATTTACTAATTCAATTTCATTTAATTTCAAGTGCCCATGTATTGATTGAATTGATCAGTATTAACTCAGATTTGTCTTGTTGGAATGATTTTGTATTAGTTCTGCCCTTTGTCAGCCTACTGTTAATTTCAGTAAATAGTGTCTCAGACATTGCAAATGAAGATATTCAAGTATTAATTGGTAATGATACAAATATGGAATGTTATTTTAATAATTGCTTTAAATAAGCAGGTAATATCACATTTATAAACTTTACATATTCCCTTTTTAAAAAAATATTTTCACCCTGCTAATACAAGGTACAACTTTTACATTAATAATATGAAAATAGGGACAACCTTTTGTTTGGTTTGGTTTTTGGTTTTATTTTTATTTTTTATTTTTGCAATGTGGTGAATGGGACAAAGAGATTAAAGTACTCTTTTTTAATCTGGGAAATTAAATCAAGGTAGTTTCATGAATGTAAAGGCTCAGAGATAGTTTCTCCTCACAATGAAGCTCAGCATGTTTTCCTCTTGAATCAGGATGGGAAAAGTATAAAAGGACATGGACTGAAAAATGTTTATTTATTTTACTTGAACCTCTATCTCTTGAAGGCATATCTTATAGCCTAAACAGAAAGGACACTTGGCATTTTGAGTCTTCTCCTGGCACATTTCAAGAGAATGGTCTTTGTCATCAGGAGCCATAGTCCAGCTTGTCTGTCACATCGAGAAAGATGCCATAAATTTGACCTACCAGATGGCATTATAAACTTACATAATACTCATATAATTATGTGTTTATTATAGCTTTTCAAATAATACCATTAAAACATATAAACTTACATCATATGAGCTGACATATATCACAACTGGCCATTTATTGGAAAATAAATGTGAATTTCCTAGACCAATCTATATGCAAAAGGCCTGTCTAAGCTGCAATGGGCAAATGGTGCACTGTTGCTAGAGATCCTGGATTTGAACTTTGGGGAGAAAGAGCCCAAGGAAGGATCTGAGATTTCAGGCACGAGGTTTAGAAAACCTCACCTATAGAAGGGATCAAAAGTACTGTTAATTACTGAAATGGAGATTTTCCAGATTACACCAGGGAGAAAAAGTTCTCACTCAGAAGGATCCTCTGGGTGGAAGGAGAAGAATTAGTAATCAATAAAAATGTTAGTAAGATCCCTGGTTGGTGTGGCTCTGTGGATTGGTGCCGGCCTGCAAACCCAAGGGTTGCTGGTTTGATTCCCAGTCAGGGCACATAGCCAGGTTGCAAGCCGGGTCTCCAGCCAGGTCACCCAGCAGGTGAAAGACAACCATACATGGATGTTTCTTTCTCTTTATTCCTCCCTGCTTGCCCTTCTCTCTCTAAAAATAATGAATAAAATCTTTTCTTAAATGTTACTAAGATAGCATTATTGGGGAGACTCTAGTTTAGGTTCCAAACTCAGATTCATCTGGTATAACCTACTTTTCAAGTAGATTCCTTCAGGCTTCAATGACCCATATAGTTCATACAGGACCAAGTAACAATAATCACCTCAATTTCAGAGAAACAACTAAGTATTATTTAAACTTATCTAGGCTATTTGGTCATTTACTGGGGTGGTTGTATATAGTAAGGGTTTTATCAACTCAAATCAAACTTAAATGAAACCTTCAATGAATCATAATTTCATTGTGCCTCCACTTTTATGAAAAATAAGTTAATCATAAGAAAACCAGCTGAGATCAAAGATTTAGTTAAATAAAACTTTGGGAATTTGCTCTGTGTTTTTCTAAATTATCAAAAAAGAACTCATTTATACCAAATTATATTCATCCTCAGACAAGAAAGTTTTCTAATTTTTTGCATGATTTTCCACAAGGGAACATCAAATTTCCACAATGCTATATTTGTGAGGGCCTTTTTGAATGCAAGTCACAGAAACCCCAACCTGACTTGGCTCATGTAACTAAACTCAGGGTTCATTCAAGAACAGTTGGATTCAGCTTATCAAAACCTACACTCTATCTCTTAGCTCAGCATTTATCATTTGACTTAATCCTCAGACTTTGCGTTATGTCAAAACTGGGTGCCAGGAGCCCCCAAACCAGCTCCTTCTCCCAGGCTCAGATCCAGAAGAAGGAGTTGGTATCTCTTTCTCAGCAGTTCCAGCAGTTCCAGATCACGTCTGGTTGGGTTGAAATGAGTCATTGTGCCTAGGACATTGTGGTGTTCTTATTGGCCAGACTGGGGACAGCAAAACACTAAGTGCCCACTGAAATTATTAATTGTTCTTTGGGCCCAATAATAAAGGAGCTCATGGACTTGGTGCTCATGGGTATTTTTTATCGTTACCACTTTACACAATATTTGACACATGTAAATCCTCAACCAATACTCCTTTACAAAGTGAATTCAAATTTTTTCATCAATTCATAATTATTTACATGCTAAATCTGTTGGGAATGATTTTGGACTTTAAAATGGGTAACAGAACACGAAATAGAAATTAATGAAAGAGGGTGATTGCGTGAGACCAGCACATTGTTTTTTAAAGTGTTTTCCATGGAAAGCTAGGTCTTTGAAATGCTCTGTGAGGAAGTAAGACTGGGGGAGGCCCACCACCACATCCCTCTCTTGTATATTAGAAAAGAAGTATAACCATATTAAGAACTCTAACGATATGAGTAATAAAGACTGCCTACTTTGTTGTTTATCTTTGCCAAATTGACACATTGAAGAATTTGTTTGTCATCTTGGGAGGCAATAGGGTGGACATGTCCATCCAAAGTAGGGCTGGAGATCTGAGTGTCAGATCTGTCAGTGGTTGCTCAGGTGGGAATAGTAAGATTTCAGACACATGGTGCCATTAAGAAAACATTTTCAAGTAATATAAGTGTTCATAAATAGGGAATTGTTTAAATTAAGTATTTAAGAATAGGATACAATAAAACTATAAGAATTATAAGCATCTATATTGAATGACATGAAAAGAAATCAGTGACATATGATATATATTAAGCAGGTTGTAAAATAAATGCCTATTGTCTCATTGCATTTTCTTTATAAAATGTAAAAATGTAAATATTTTTGTGCAAAAAAATGTTAAAGTTGTCCAACAAAAAAAAAATGGAGGTTTATGGTTGGTTTTTATTTTTTTCTTTGAACCTCTTTGAATTTCCAGGATGTGTTGGTTTGTAAAAAAATTTTATTATAATTTTTCCAAAAACTTACTGTTAAAATCTTATTGTGTAACTTTTCATGCCCTTTCTTTTTCTAATTTGAACATTAGTTGATGCACTTTTAACATCATGTAAAATTTCAAACTCATAAGCCTTTATTCTTTACTCAAAAATAAAATTATTTCTTGGTGCTACAGAAGTCAAAAAGAAAGGCTTGTAGGCAGAACACTTCAAAAAGTCCTCAACTGATTCATATTTCAGCTGCCTCATTACTAGATTTCAATAGCACACATGAATCAGGACAACTTGACATTAACATCAGTCCAATAGAGATGTCAAAAGTATAGGGTGCAATTAGGAGCTGAAAAATAACAAAGTGATGGAATATCATCAAATCATAGCAGAAATTATAATAGCACTTGACACCAGCCACCTAATGAAGCTGATTGAACTACTCAACAGCTTTTATTTCAGGAATGAAGGGGTGGGAATGGGGGTGTAGGACCTTCCTGGGCAGTGGAAAGATGGAATCACTGATAGAATGCCCTCCGAAGGAGCTCTCTGCAAACTGCTGAGTTGGAATAATTCTGTCACATTCTGGGATCAGCACAGGCTTGAGCTGTGCATTATCAGGTCAAGGATGCTACAGGCAGCTGGACTGGATGTTCGAATCGAGAACTGGGAGATAAGGTCAGTTCTTCATCATCCACTGTAATAGATGGTCCCAGAGAAAATGGATACTTCTCCCCCTTGTCTCATTACTTTTCTCTGTCTGATGTTGTATCTAGATAAAGAAAGAATTCCCAGGTATGAGAGATCCAGGCAGATACTAGCATGGAAGTTACCTTGGATTCTTTCCAAAGAAAAAGAAAATGATAAAACTTTGATAGGAAGCAGATCAGCAACTTTGTTGAGATCTGTTCTTTTCTTACCCAGAAGTGTGATAGCTGTTGGGTAGGCAAGTGATAAAAGGCTTTTTACTTTGATCTTTTATTAAGAAGGTTGTCAAACATATAGAAAGTTGAGAGAATATTATACTAAGCACTCATACATCCATCACCTAGATTCAGCACTCATTTACATATTATGATATATGACACCTAGACAACTATCCAAACTCTCTCTAGTTTTTCTGAATCACTTAAAAATGGGTTACAGCATTTCCAGAAAGAAGAACTTTATAAAAATCATCACTAAACTTGCTAAAAGTAGTTTTAAAATCTTTATATTACATAATCCAATTCCTTATATACATTTCTATTGTTTGCTTTAAAAAAATTTTTAAAGCTGATTTTTGGAATCCAGATTCAGTCAAGGTTCTTACACTGCATTTGGTTATATCTCTTTATTCTATTTTAATCTAGAAAGGGCCCCTGCATTATTTAACCCAAAGAAATTAACTTTCTGATAAGTTTTGACCAGTTATCATATGGAATGTATCTGTTTTGGATTTGTTTTATTGTTTCTTTCTGATATTTTAACTTTTGTCTCCATATTGTTTGTTAGCTGGCTAAAGACTTAATTAGGTTCAAATTAAATATGTTTTACAGAATCCTTTTAGATATGAAACTTTGTATTCATATCATATCAGGAAGCATATAATATCTCTCATTGCTGGTGACACTAGTCTGATCGCTTAAGTTAGAGATTAAGATCATTTCATCATAAAGTATACTTTTCATTTTGTAGAGAAAGCACACAATCTGTGGGTCTATATATAAAGGCTATGCAACTATCCTGTTCTAATAGGCCCATCATCCATTGATGATTGGTACCTGAACTGCTTATTTGTTAGGAGTTATGATGAGTGATTTTCTAATTTTATCATTATTTCTACAGTTATGCAATAATGGAATTTAAAAATATAACAGGGCCTCTACAATGTAACATGAACAATGTTCAGAGCATAGTTCAAAATTAGTTGACATGTGATAAATAGAAAATTGACTCATACTTAAGAGGAAAGGAAGTCATGGAGATCAACCCTCATATCCTATAACTAACAGATAAGAATTATAAAGTAATGAATATAGTTATGTTAAAAATATAAAGGAAAAACTAAAAATGGAACTGCCTTTTGATCCAGCAATTCCACTACTTGGACTATACCCAAAGAATCCTGGGACACCAATTCATAAGAACCTATGCACACCAATGTTCATAGCGGCACTATTTACAATAGCCAAGTGCTGGAAACAGCCTAAGTGCCCATCAGTGGATGATTGGATCAAAAAACTTTGGTACATTTACACAATGGAATTCTATATAGCAGAAAGAAAGAAGGAACTTGTACCCTTTGCAACAACATGGATGGAACTGGAGAGTATTATGCTTAGTGAAATAAGGCAGTCAGTGAAGGACAAATATCATATGATCTCACCCATTATGGGACAATAATGAGCAAAACTAACAACAAGCAAAACAGAACCAAGTATATGAATACAAGGAATAGGCCTGCAGTAGTCAGGAGGAAAGGGGTTGGGGGGAGGGGGGAGGCAGAGGCAAGAAAGGGGAGCAGCTTAGACAAGAACCTAGTATAAAGGAACCATGGACATGGACAACAGGTGGGATTGACTTTGGGGGTAATGGGTGGGTGGGGAGGGGGACAGAGGGGAGCAAAAAGGGGATGAATGTAATACAACAATAAAATTAAATATATATATATAAAGAAAAATTCTTATGATAAACAGAAATCTCAGTAGAAAAGTAATAATTATTAAAAGAATAAAAAAAGCCAACAGTTTCCAATTTCAGAACTTACTACAATCAAGAGGGTAGGATAGTGTTATATGACCAAAGATAAATATAAGAAACTTTAGAGTCCAGAATTTAAGTATTTCTTTTATGGTCAATTGATTTTTGACAAACATGCCAAATTTTTGACAAACAGGCAATACGATAAGGAAAGGACAGTCTTGTCAACAAATGATGCTGAGACAATTGAATATCCACATGTGCACAAAAAAGTTAGAACCTTACCTCACAGAATAGACACAAATTAATTCACAATGAAACATAGATTTCAATGTGAACACTGAACTCTCAGAAGAAAAATAGGAGTAAGTCTTCATCACCTGGAATTAGGCAAAAATTTCTTAGACAGGAAATCAAAATCACAAGTAGTAAAAGAAATATTAAAATAGGCAAAATCAAAATGAAACTTTTGCACTTTAAAAGATTATTATTAAGACAGAAAAGATAAGCCTGGGGTACGGAAATGTTTGTAACTTATGAATCTGATAAAAGACCTATATCCAAAAAATATAAAGAACTCTTACACATCAATTATAAGACAAATATCCCATTTAAAATAGGTGAAATATTATAATAGATATTTCACTGAAAACAAGATACATGAATGGTCAATAAGAACATGAAAAGATGTTCAGTATCATTAGCTATTAGGGAAATGCAAAATAAAAGCATAAGAAATATCACTTTGCATCCACAAGAATAGTTGTAATTCAAAAAACTGATCATATCAAGAATTTGAGAGAATGTAGAGAAATTATAACCTAGTCTGAATGAGAACAGAAAATGATATAGTCTCTTTGGAAAACATTTTGACAGTTTCTTAAAAAGGTTCAAAATGGATATACCATATGGCTCAGCAATTCTACTCCTAAGTATCTACTTCAGAGAAATAAAGACATATGCCCACAAGAAAAGCTCAAAGCAGTATTACTCATAATAGCTCAAAAATGGAAACAACCCAAATGTCCACCACCTTGAAGATGAATAAATAAAATGTAGAATATTCATTGGATCTTATTTAGCACTGAAGAAACAAAGTACTGATACATACACAACATAATAACCTCAAACCAAAGAAGCCAGAGATAAGAGACCACATATCCTATGATCCCATTTATTTCAAACGTCCAGCACAGGCACATGTTTAAAGACAGGAAGATTGGTGTTCACCTGAGGATGGGAATGGGAACAGGAATGACCACAAATGAGCACCAGACTTCTTTTGGGGATGATAGAAATACCCTAAAATTAGTCTGTGGTGGTGTAATTGCACAACTCTGTAAACTTACTAAGAAACATTATCTTGTATTGCTCAAATGAACGAATGTTATTGTATGTATGAGGTCTGTCCCAAAAGTATCAGCCATGAAAACTGTTTTTAATTCTATTGACATTAGCTCAGTACTTTTGGGACAGACCCTGTAAACTATACCTAAATAAAGCTACTTGAAAAATAACTATATGTAAGCTCTAGAACTAAAAATTTAATTTAAAAAGTGATGCATTGGTGAGCTTGGAGATTGATTAATAACAACTATCTAACTGAATAAAAAGAAAGGAAAAAATGAACAGGGACTCAGTGACCTATGGAATAATAAAAAAAAAATACTTATACTTGGGTTGGAGCCTCATTAATAGAGGAGAGAGGAGTGGGTGAAAATATTTTTTTAAATCCATAATTTTATAAATATGATCAAAGAAATAAATATACAGATGGAAGAAGCTGAGAGAATCCCAAGAAGACTAGAGGCATAAATACAAAGAAAGCCACATTACATCCTAGACACCTCATAGTCAAACTGCTGGGAAGCAAAGAGAAGAACTGGAGAATGGCCAAAGATAAAATACATTTACATACAAAAGAACAACAGAAATGAGCCCCATCATCTCATTAGAGCAGTTTTCAATTGGTGTGTTGCAAGAATGTTTTAAAATATGCAACGGCTGACTAGTCAGCAGCACTGACCTCTTTTCCCTTAGATTGTCACAGGGAGAAAAAAAAAAGACAACAATCAATCAATACAACACTAGCTGCCTGGTGTGAATAAATCAAAATTATACCCATTTTTTGTTAAATCGACAAAAAATATAATACATTTTTTGATATGCTGCAGAATTTTAGTAATTAATTTGTGTACCATGAGATGAAAAAGGTTAAAACTCGCTGTATTGCATTAGACTAAGAAGGCAAGAACACAATGGAATGATCTGCTCAAGATGCTGGAAGAGGAAGAATCATCAACCCAAAATTTTATGCCCAGCAAAATTATTCTTTATAAATGAAGAATTTAGATAAACTGGGGCTAGGAAAATTGGTCACTGGCAGACATGCACTACAAATAATTGTAAAAGGAAGTTTTTCAGGATGGAGTGAAATGAAGGAAAGTTATACTTCTACACACACACACACACACTCACACACACACACACAGGATGTGTCTCAATGTCAGCTCCCCACACTGATTTCAGTTATTAAAGAATTAGCTAAAACATACCATGAGAATTTACTCCTCCAAATCTCAATACTGCTTCTTGAGATAAAAGGGTAGTCTATGAAGAGCATATGGCACTCAGAGAAGTCTAGAACAAAGTGATCTATTTCTAAACTAATTGCACTCTGATTATCATCTTATTGATTAAATGCTGAGAGGGATTGGTTTTGCTTAGATTTTATTCCTACATAGTTTGCACTGAGGAGATCACATCCTTTTGAGCCTCTTCTTCATAATTTGCTCTTTGATTTTTAAAGGCAAGTATCTGTATGAAAACATGTCTACAATGATGTGAAAACAACTTGTGGGACTGTTCTAGAAGTATTATACTAAAATCTCTAATCAAGGTGACAGTATTACTAGTTATTTAATAACTAGCTTTTATGCACTTTCATCCTAAGGAAAGTAATTTTTAACTTGATTGAAAATTATCATTGATACCTTGAAACCTACTTAGAGTAACAACTCTGTTAACAAATGGCCTTTTCATACGCACAGCAACCCATTTAACAAACATTTGGGGAGAATCCTGAGCCCGACACTGGATTCTAACTCTGAGCCCTGACCCTTAACCGAGGAAGTGGTAAGAAGGAACATAGAGGCAAATAAACATGATGACAATATAACATGGTGAGTGTTATAGTAGCTAAGAGAAGTTTTTGGTTTTTTGTTTGTTTGTTTGTTTGTTTTTTACCATCTAAATTATAACCTCTTAACAGTCCAGGAATGATCTGGCCAATGGCAATAGTTTTCTTATACATGAAGTGACTATTTCACAAATTTTCTTCTATTAAATCTCCTACATTCTCTAAAATCCTGCCTTATGGGTAATGGTTATATTTCATATTCACAGAGAAAATCACTTTTTCTCACCCTTAATTCCACTAACCCCCCCTGCATCAGAAGCCAGGTAGCCCACCCTAATAAGCACATGCCCTGGAATCCAGCCCCTCACAGCTTCTCAAGGATCTCATTCCCTTCCTCTCCTTCAACATCACGCCTGTTATCTTTACTAGCTCCTTCCCAGGATTACCAGTCATGTCTTAATAAGCATCTTTTAAAACAAGATCTACCTCTTATATATCTCTTTCTAAATGTTTAGATACCCTGTGTTTCTCTAGCTGTCCTAAACAAAATTCCTCACAAGGGTTAACTAACTCACTGCCTTCTCTTCCATACTTGTTATTATCTTCTCAATCCATTTTAGTTGGTCTTTTGTGTCCACCACAACACAGACGCATCTCTTGTCAAGGTCACCATAACCTGCATCTTACTAGAGTCACAGCCTGTTTACTTTTCACCATCAGATGACATTGCTGGCTACTCCCTGCTTTTCTGGGCTTCCCTGACACCACGTGCCCCTTTTCTCCCTCTTCATCAGTCACTCCATTTATTCTCCTTTGTTGGCTTCTTCAGCGCCATCTTCTTAAAAGTAGGAGTAGCTAAGCTTTGACCCTTGCCTTTCTTTTCTATCTGCATTTTAATCGATCTCATTAAGTCCTATGGCTTTAAAGGCTACCTATATGAGAACATACATGACTTTATATGATAGCCAGGCATCTCTCCGATACGCCAGACTCTGGTGTCCAACCTTCTGCTTCCTGTGACCACTTGGGTCACTCTCTGCTACAATGGACAAGCAGATTGTTTCCAGTTCTATTATTGCCCCACCGGGATGAACATCATTGTATATATGTTTTCTAGGTCATTGTAATAGCTTTCCGGGTAGATTATCAGGAGCATGATGGCTTCATCATGTGGTTTGGTTGCTCATTGTTCTGTGAATGGCTACATAGGCACTGTGCCCCATGAGAGTCTTTCTTCCCAGCAGAGCTCAAGCCTGGCTATGTATTAACTACACACACAGCTATAACCCATGTTAAATAAATCAGAATCATGGGGAGTGGAACTGAGGCAGCTGCTGTCTCAAAGCTTCTTGGGTGGTTACAATATGCACATAAAATGGAGAAGCACTGCTCTATTTCCATGTCTTCACTGATCTTGCCCAGCTTTCTAATTTTGGCAATGTATTAAATTAACTGTGGCATTCTTCCTATTACTTTAATCTGCATATAAGCTGTAGGAACCTTTATTATCTTCAACGTAATGAACCTGTTTTCCCAATACCACCTTCTGAACAATTAGACTTTTCTTCATTGATATACAATCCTATAGATTGCCAAGCTCTTTGTAACTGGAATCTAGTATATCTATGTACTTCACAGAATCTCATCAAACATTTAATTCTATCATTGTTAAAATATTGTAATTGTTAAAATATTGGGTACACATACTACGTGTGTGTGCATATATGTGTACACACATATGCTGTTTATTTATGTACATTGTAGGTTTGTGGTGACACTGATTTGAAGATGAGACAGTCCAGTCTTTCAGAGCTCCCACATTAGTGTCAGACAGGCTGGACTTGAGTCCCAGCTTTGCCATTTACTAGCTCCATGACTCTGGACAAGTTGTTGAATCTCTCTCTGAGCCTTGGCTTCTTGCTGGTAGAATGATGGTAATGATTTAGACCATGCATGTTTGTTAAATGAGAAAATGTAGATACAGCATGAAACACAATGGCTGATACATTACTAAATGCCCAGTCACTGGTGGTTTTATATTACTGTTCTTCCTCATTCCCAATCCCCTTTCTGAATTAGGGGCTGCATATAACCATGCAAGTTTGGGGCATTTGCTTATTCTGTTGCTGTTGATCCACTCCTTTTGAGGAAAAAATAATGTATGCATATTTAACAGGTACCCCTGGGGCTTATTTTGGTTGATAGTAGCTTGACATTCCACTCAGGCAAAATAAAAACAGGCTTACATTTTTCACACAGGTATGATAACCATGCAAGTTGCACATCTCTGATCTATAAACATAAATTACTTTTGGAAAACAAGTGTACACACTTGGAGCTCATCAAAGAATTATCCCTTGTGTGAACCTGCTCCACAAGCACCACTGCTGACTGGAGATGAATCGGGGAGGGTTCCAAGGCAGGAATTTCAAACCCTAGACATCCTGCACATGCAATCCATGACTGTGGCCCCAGTCTTCTGATTTTCAAAACCAAAAGTGCAATTTTTAAATAATGTTTACATGGAATAAAAATGTGAAATCATCATGTGAGCACTAATTTTCAACCTCTTCTTTGTTCTCTAGACCTACACTAGTACTCCTCACTTACCAGGAAGATTACAACCAAACTGTAGAGTTTTAGCTCCCGTTGAATCTTATCTTAAATCACAGCCTAATGGTATAGCATGAGCTAGAGTCCATATTTCCCAATGCTTTATCCATTTTATTATTATTGTAGCTATCACGTTTCATTGTGATGTCTATTTTAGGAGTTGTCCCCTCACTAATCAAAGAGTTCTTTAAAGAGAGGGACTGCATCTAGACCTCAATACCTTGCATAGCTACTGACACACTTTAAGCACTTAAGAAATTCTGTGGGGTGAATGAATGACTAAATCTATAATATCCTTGATGTCCTTTCAGGAGTTATTTAGGAAATGCCCATTGGCAAAACATGTCAATGTCTTTTGCAAAAGTTATGAAAGAAACTGGCAATTTATTTTCTTGAATAAGTTCACATAAAAAGTCACACTAAGGATCCAATAAAAAATTTCACAAGTTTTATCTTAAGAGAAAGTTCTACTCCTCCAGTGACATTAAATGCTTTATGTTTTCTTCAACAGCAACCATAACTTCTTTTTCCCTTGGCCGCCTGTAAGCTCAGAGGTATTTTTAGTGCTCAATTGTAATAATTAACTCATTGCTGAAAGTCTATCTTTCCATATCTTTCTTTTTTTCCTCTAACATTTTCCATTTTGTTTTAATTATCCTGTTTTCTGTTTGTTAGTTGTGTCACTCTAGTAAAATATTTTATGGAAGCCAGCAACATAGAAATCATTAAGAAGTAATTATAAGGTAAAATATACAGCCATTTGCCTTAGGACAAACACACTCCAGAGGCTTCATCCATTTGGCAATTAGCATCCAGCAAGTTTTATCACCTATTTGCCACCTGTTCAGTAGTCTTCGCTGGGCACTTTGGAGCCCTGCCTGTCCCAATGAAGGTTTCTACTCTAACAATGAGCCAGGTGCTGGGGGTTGGAGGACAGGTAAGAAGAGTATAGTATAAGGACCCTGCCTTCAAGCAGGTTACCATTTCATTGAGACCAACAGGGCATTTCCACAAAACCATGAATAAGGAATCATGGTCAGTATATGAGTTTCCTAGGGTTGCTGTAACAAAGACACAAGGTTGGTGGTTAAAAACAATAGAAATGTTTTTTTGTTTGTTTGTTTGTTTTGTTTTGCAGTTCTGGAGGCCAGAGTTCCATGTCAAGAGGTCTGTAGGGCCCCGCTCTATCTGAAGTATATGGAAGTATCTGTTCTGTGTTTGTCTCTTAGCTTCTGGGGTTTTCAGCAATCCTTGGTATTCCTTGGTTTATTGACTCACCCCCACAATCTCTGCCTCCATTGCCACATAGAGTTCTCTCCCTTTGTCTCTCTATGTGCCTGTCTCTGTCTCTTCTTAGAAGGACACCAGTCACAGTGGAGGAAGGGCCTTCCCTAATCCAATATGACCTCATCTTTACTTATGTATTAATTACATCTGCAAAGGCCCTGTTTCCAAATAAGGTCACATCCATAGGTTCAGGAATTCGAACTTCAACATATATTTTGGGGAACACAATTCAACCCACACAGCTGGCATATGAATAAGTACCAAGAAGTGTAAAATTGGAAAGTTTCACAAAGCAGTAAGTTGGGTCTTACGTAAGAAACCCTTCTGAGTAGTTTGCACCTTAGCATAGCTTCAGAAGCTGACCCCATCACTGGGGATGCTCGGATATTAGCCTGCATGTTGTTTTTCCACTAAAGACACTTTTCGGTTATCCTGGCCACTCACCTGGGCTCATCCTCTGTTAAAGACTGACTCTCCTGAATATCACTGTCTGGGGAGCAATCTCATTTCTGCCCTCAGCATTCTTGGCATGCTCCGCATGTAGAGTTGTTATCAGTTTTGTGTGATGAGAAATTTCTAAGGTATTTTGTATGGGAAGGCCTTCCTTTACTCATGGTCTTATCTCTTACTGCTATCGCAAGCTTGTGTGATAGAGTTTGCCAGCCTTAAATTTGTAGGTTCTCTGAAGAGAAAATACACACCCCTGGTTTTGCACGCCACTAATAGGATGCGGGCAAATAGACAGAGACCATCAAATGATACTCCCAACTATCACCCTCACTGCAGTTTAGGTGAATTTGAAGCAAGACTTTATCTCCCTTCCCTAATGGGATTTTTAAAATAGTCTTTGCTGGTTTTCTTTCAGGGAAAAAAAAAATGTTCATTTTCCCCTTATAAGTTCTCATTATCATCTCTTTCTCTTACCTACCCAGTGAGAAGGATCCTAAAAGGTGCTTCATCCCATGCCATGCTGGGTGAGCAACCTAGAGCTGGAGATTCTCCCGCTGTCCTCCATCCAATGGAAATAAAGAAACTGGAGCATTATAAGCTTATGACTATTTGGTGCACATTTCAGCTAATTTTATTTGTGAGAACCTTGTTAGAATGAGTATTTCTGTTAGACATAATCACAGTTGTCATCAATTAATATTTTATTGAGTGTTAGTTGTGTGGTGTTTTTCTAGATAATAATTGAACAAATGATGACAAATGGTATTATTATATGAAATACCAGCTAATGCAGAGTCACAAGTTTATGACATGAAGTATATTTTGAGACTAATAAATGAGAAAAGATGTTTACCATATTAGCTGGAAACCAGAATTTAAAATACAACAAGATTAAATAATGTCAGTTCCTATATCTGAGTTTTCTGTTTCACTCGTGTCATTAATAAATGCAATCCATGTCCTTTCCCATTACATATGAATAGTTTTAATAACTGCCTCTCAACCCTCTCTACACTCATCAACACTACTCCAAAAGTAACATTAAAACACTGCTACCTGATGTGTTTGTAATGATTTATAGTTCATCAGACACACCTACATCTTTTATTCACATTGCTCAATGGAATCTAGTCATAATGTTCAAACATGGAAGACCATTCAGACTTAAACCTGGGATTGGTCTCACTATTCTTCTTTGTCTCCTTTACCCACTATCATGCTGTGTCCCTTCTATTAAAATATCTTCCCTACTACTTCTCATGTCAAATCATATCCTTGATATTCAAGATTTCTTCTCCAAAATATCTACTTCTCTCACCATTCTGCAGCATTGGTAAGCCTCATGCTTTCATTACCTCCCCACAACGCTATCAGGTAAATGCTCCTTCACCTAGTTCCTTTCTAATTCCAATCTTGCCATCCTTCCAGGGCCCTTTAGGTCTGTAGTCCTCCATGATATTTTCCATGACAACTTTAGGCCTTACTGACACCTTCTGTTTAGAGTTTATATCACCTTATCATTTACATTTCTTATGAGACTATTTAGCACTTAATGCTTAGTCCATCTTGTTATCATTCAAATGTTGGCTATGAGTGTTCATTTTATTCTCCTCACCAGGCTGAAATATCTTTGAAAAAAGGATTTTTGGCATATATTTCTCTTCTATTTTTCACATTTAATTATATACTTTGATGATTGGTAATGAATATTTCTTAAGTTTCTAACCTTTGGCTTTAAAATGTAGGTGAATACGATAAAGAGTAAAACTTTTAACTGCAGGCCATGTTATCATAATGATGCTAGATTAATATTAACATTCTGATCTCTGAAATTCGAATTGAAATAACCGAATGCTAATCCTAATTTAGTATGTTTTTGACCCCGTATTTTAAATAACACTTAAGAAAGAAATAATTACAAGTATACATGCCACCCAGGATTTTTTTTCCCACAGTTTTATATAGAATTGTCATCCTTGCCCTTTCTGCTTTATCTGACTGAACATTTCCCATAATCATTAATCTTTACGAGACATATTTTCTGTGCTCTTCATGCATTGTTTATCAGGCTCTTCCACTTGGGATTGCCCCATTCTACTGAGGCAAGAAATTGAGACTCTCTGTTTTGTTGATGCCTTTGAGGGGTAGTGAGGAAAAGGCTCTTAAGTGGGGTGACCTTAACGAGAGAGAAATTCTTTGGGCACGAAAGAGGAAAAAAAAGTTAATTTCTACCCAAAGCTTCATTAAATGAACTTTTTGTAGGAAAGGCTAATAAAAGCATGGTGATCCCATTAGCTTCAGGGGAACTCCATGCTGTAATGGCTCAGACAGAGCTGTTGGTCCTGCTTTATCAGCAAAGCATCTTAGATGCCCAGTTAAATGGGACTCCTTTCTCTAGTTCTAACGGCTGCTTTCGGGATTGTAGACCATTAGCCAATGGCTGACTAGCTTTATGGGATTTATGCACCACTGCAGACACAAAATCAAGTTTTATTCTGAGAATGTGTGGAAGATCCCTAATAAATTGAAGTTTCTTCTTTTCCCCATTCCTACAGTCTTGAGGATGCCAGTCTTTGGATATTTAACATTTAGAAAACCACATTGTATATGTTTGCTTGTAAAAAAATGAAATGCTGTCCAGATATTATAATATGATCTCAGATAGTTTCCTTTAAAATTTGTTTGATTTTTTCTCCTTTATTTTCCACTTGAATCTGGTATATATATAATGAAATGCCTTGGTCAATTAGTCTGATAAATGCCTACCCACCTATCACAATCAAGAATTTCAAGTTTCCTTTTGACCTTCCCCAGTTCCTACCACCACTGTGTCCGCCCAGACATACCCACGTCTCCTAGATACATAGAACTAAGGGCTTGCAGATTTCAGAAGAAGATCTGTAGTCTCAGTTAATTCACACATCAACCATTCTGACATTGATGTCAGAATGCCTCAGCAAGTAAATTTACCAAGAAAACTTCCCGACCATGCACCAAAAGTTTATTTGCATTTTTGAGAATGACATACTACAGGTCTGACACCAACCTACACATACCCAACTTCCTTATTCTAACAGCTAGATAAATGAGTATGCAGATAAGTGCTTCTTCTTCTTATCATATTACTTTGAAGTAGTTGAATATATGATGATTCAACTTCAGATTTATGTTCCTAGCGCCCATATGCCACAAAAACCAATCCTTTTATTTCTCCTTATAAACTATTTTATTAATTTTTCAATTAGGTGATAATACTGCAGATATTTCAAAATTCAAAAAGCATGCAATAGTATATATGGTGAACAAGTTTCCCTTCCATCCCCATCTTTGTTTTTACTTTCCCCAAAGCTACTTCAGTTGCTAGTTTTTAAGTTATCCTTTTAGAAATACTTTATTTTTTTCTGTACATAGGTTATCTACTTTATTTATTCTTCTCTGTATTTTTATTGATGCATAATTCATGCCACTAAATTTTACAAGAGCCAATTCTTAATGTCAACAAGCTATAGCATATAAGATTCTAGTTTTTAAACTACACTGTTAAGTATACTTATTTTTTATATGGTATTATCAAGATGGGCTTTTGTTAAAAAGTCAAAATGTTTACATGCCTAATGATTAAAAAGTTATAAACATCAAAGATCATATAGACCTAGATATAAAACATATCTATTGAAGGCCTAAAGCGGGCAACATCCTTAATTTAGCAAAGTGCTTATACAAAAGCAGGAGAAAAGTAGCCCTTTTAAAAGACACATTTATGATGGTTAAAAAGAAAAAGGATGAGGTGCTAGCCCCATTCCTGGCTCCCTGCAGTGTTCAGGAAATCGGGATAAATAAAAGGAACGTCATTGAACCACAGCACCGCAAACCCTGGTCATGGGAGCGATCACCAAATATTTGAAAGACTGTCTTGTGAAACAGGAGTTAATTAGATTTACTCTGTTTACTCCACAGGACAGCACAAAGAACAATAAAAAGGAGTTTAAGGGGAGGCTAATTTTTTGCCTTGACACAGAGAAATCTTGAACATTTAGTACTTTCTCTCTCTATAAAAGTGGTTGGGCTGGACTGTTTTTGCTAAGTAGGAAGCTCCCATTTTCTAGAAATGTTTAAACAGAGTCATGGTGACCTCCATCCAGAATATATAGATGCAATTGTTGTGACTAGTGCAAAGATTTGCTTCTCTGATCTTATAAATTTCCTCCAATTCCAAGATTAAGTGAGTCCTTGTACGTGGTTGATGAGAAGGTATAATCTCTTCTAAATCAGCTTGTTTACTTTCCATATCCTTTGGTGTGAAGAAAGAATTTTACTCTTATTTCTAGCTGCCCTTTATATTCCCCCAAAGAGAAAAATAACTGAATTTCAGAAGAGCTCTTCAGTATTTTCTGTGATATGATTTCCTCAGGCAGTGTTACAAATATAATTAAAATTCTGTTTCCATTCCTTGCGAGGAGGAGAAGCATAGCAGAGTGTGATCACTCTCACAGCAGATCCAGGTAGTCATCCAATCCAGGCTGGTGAGAGTCCGAGTTATTTTGGATCCTTGATTTTGAGATGAAGTCTAATTCCCTGTAATCATTATTAAACTTCAGGCTACAGGATTGCACAGGTTCTAGAAGAAAATGGTGGCCTTGCAGAGAAAAAAAAAAAAATTGTGGCAAGGATTTAGCTATTTACTGAGTGTAGATGCTTGTTCTAACAAAGCAATCTGGATTTTAGTTTAAAATAAACATTACAAATGTGTGTTCCAAAACCAGGCAAAGACCCACTTCCATAGCAATCTAGTAAAACAGAGCTGAGAGCTGTTAAAAAAGAAGAAGAAAAAGAAGAAGAAGCCTATTGCTGCCTCCCAAGAGTCAGTAAGAATAATAACTCACATTATCAGAAAGGGCAGAACAAAATTACTTGTGCAAAGAACAAGTAAAGACTCCTCACTTTTTCTCTTTGGCTTTCTTGATACTAGTTTAAGATCAAGATCTTAGGATGATTTTAGGTAGAACTGACAGAAAACACATTTTCAATTACCAGCAGGTGACAATAGAACAACAATGTCAGTGGTTTTTAAACAAGGTTATTTCTCGCTTTACACAGGTAACTATTTATAAATGACTGAACAGAATCTCTAACAAATAATATTCTTTTCAAAAATATATAAATGCTATCTCTATGGATACTGGTCTATTTAATTTATACTTTTTTTTGTTCCATAGGGTTACAAAGAGAGCACAAGCCACTCTAACAGGATTATTTGACTTAAAAAATATTAAATATTAAGTATAAATCAAAGGGACCTACTATAATAAACATAGTTATCATTCATTTCTATTTTAGGAAAGCAGAGTTCGTGATTAAGTTTTATTATTGTTCTTGTTGCTCTTACAATGGTCATACTTCTTAGGACATTTAAACCTTTGTAAGTAAATGAATGAATGAAATGTAACTAAAATGATGAATGAAATTAATATAACTAAATGATGCAGGTCCTATGATGCAGCCTCAGGGCTTAACTCCATAATTTTATTTCTGAATCATTTCCATTTCTCATTTCAAAAGCTCTAAATAATATCCAGAGATATATTTCAATGACTCACATTTTAAAAACTCAGTTTTTCCCAAGTTATTCTACAAATTGGACTTGTACTCAAATTAGTATTAACTCATTTTCTCTTTGCAAACTTGGGTTTTCAGTCAAATTATTTGTAAGTTAAAAGCAGATTCACTAGAAAAGGATTTAATTATCCTTCTAAAAGACAGGTAGAAAAACTACTCTGTAATCTTCTTTGTCTTGGGATTTTTTCCCCCTAAAAACTCCCAATTGTTTGGAGCATTTCAAGATATGAGTTAATGTTCACATAGCAACTAAGATCACCTCCCATCTAAGTTGAAGGTTTTAATGATGCCAAATTATCTCACCACTTTTCCCTCCCTTGATTCCATTAACTTTAGGATTTCAAAGCAATCTAATTTTGGATAAATTTCTTTCCTGTGTTTTGGCTGCTAGCTTTTGACAAACGTGTTTTACATTTCACTCAAAGGCTATTTTTTTTTTTTAATTTTAAACACTGAATGCTTTATAAATTATGCTAACAAGATGTCTTCTTATTTCTCAAGTTTTAGTTAATTACTCAGAATGATAATTTCCAAAACTAAAAAAAGCTTGAAAACTTGATACTAATCTAAATATCATTGACTTGATTAAACCGTTAGGAATGTATTATTAGGAAAAATTGTTTTGAGTTATTTTCTAACTGATAATGCTCTAAAATACTGGCACATTTAATTACATTTTGTTTATTGGTAAGAATGGCCCAGTCTTTAGAAGAATTCATATCTTTGCTGTGGAATAAACTGCAAAGTTAGCCCACTACACACACACCAACACAGATACACATTATGCACTATGATGGATAAAAACAGAGAAATATAAGGTACTTCCTTAACATTACCATCCAGTTAGGGAAATAGATTTGTTCTTGACCAAATAAATCTACTTGTCATGGATGAAATATGAGGAATAATAATATAACACCTACTAATCTTGAGCACTTTCTACTGGACTGACACTGGGCCAGGAGTGCTACATAAGTCATTTCATGTGGTGGTCACCCCAGTAAAAAGAACCTGGCTACTCCTGTCTTGTGGATGAGAAAATCAAATCTGAGAGTTCAGTGAGTTTGCCCAAGGATAGATAGCCAGGCTACAATTTCAATCTAGGTCTAACTTCAAAGCCCATATTGTTATAATTTTTGTTAATGCTGAATTTCAGAATTTTGAAATATGGTGTTTTGTAGATGAGATACACCACTCTCAGGGACTTCACAAAGAAGCTGGTGTTTGTAATGAGAAATGAAGGGCAGGCATACAAGGAATCTTGGTGGACATAGATTCTGGGGAAAAAAATTCCATTATATTTTTCTGTACAATGGCTTTAGTAAGGCTTAGTTTTCTTTAACTTCACTTGAAACAGTTTTGTTAAATTGTATTGTGACAGCTGTCATATCAGCATGCATTTGAAAAAACATCAAACTGGTGAATTTTTGTGTAACCATTTTAGTATCAAAGATGAAAGAAGATACCCATTTTCTGCGTATTATGCTGTATTATTTCAAGAAAGGTAAAAACACAACTGAAACACACGCAAAAAAAATTGTACAGTGCATGGAGAAGGTACTGTGACTGATTGAACAAATATGTCAAAAGTGGTTTGTGAAGTTTGGTGCTGGAGATTTCTTGCTGGATGATGCGCCATGGCCAGGTAGACCAGCTGAAGTTGATTGCAATCAAATTGAGCCATTAATTGAGGACAATCAACATAATACCACTTGGGAAATAGCCAACATACTGAAAATATACAAATCAGTAGAGATCTCCATTAAACCCAATTTGGATTATTTATGGACAGAATGCAAAATTCACATGAATTTGGAAGATTAACTTGAGACTGCAAAGCAATCGTACCATGTAGTTGCTTCCTTCTTGTCCCCAGAGCTCTTCTTCCACTATGGAAGGATCTTCAGGCAAGCGGGGAGGATGCATGGATTACAGAATAGAATGAAAATGAAAAATGGGTTTTTTATTATAGGAAAAAAGTTAATGGACTTTTGGCCAACCCAATATTTCAGGTAGCTGGAAATAGACGAATCAAAGTCTGAGGTTAGAAGTGGAGAGATGTTTGCAGACCAACAGCTAGATCAGTTTGGTTAGAGTGCATTTTAATGCAACAGACTGAAAAACCAGAATGGGACCACATCAGGCCCAGGGAATTCCCAGTCCATGCATGGTTCGACCTCCCTGCTGGGGTCTTGGACTTGAAGCTAACCTTGTTCCCAGAGACCAGAACACAGAGCCCCAAAACTAGCCACTATAATGATGCTGAGGAGCCAGGTGTCATCTTTGGGTACACTGCCTTTCTGTTCTAGCATGTATAGAGCCTCCTTTGTTCCAATGTGTATATAAGACACCCTTACTATAAGCTATGCACACCGTGCTGTACAGGGAAGACAAACCTTGAGTGGAACGCCAACACCCCCCACAAGCCTCCTGGCTGCCTGCAAATGAGACGGGTGCAGGAACCCCAAGACTCTCTCTCTGCAGTCATTAACCTAAGTGCAACTGTGATAGTGTAGGATAACCATGCATGGGGATGCCAACACCCTAGCTGCCTGGCCGTGCGGTGTAAACCTGCCACCCACAGTAAAGCCTGTCAAATCTCCTCAAGGCTCTGCGTAAGTCCGTCACCAGACCTAAGGCCTGTCCGTCATCAGTATCTACTGGTTCAAAAGCTCCAAAAGGACCTGAGCGACAAAACGAACCACAAGAGGTCATTTCTAATATGTGATGTGTGTTTATTAAGAACTTAAGAAATTAGAGATGGGACATGATAAATAATAACAATGTAGTCGTATGTAACTGGGGTTTAGAGAAGCCTCAAATGCTGCCGGAGATCAATTATGTGTTTAATGTTCTTTGTTTCTCTTCTCAGTGATCATCGTTACTGTAAGGGAAGATCTCCAAAGTAATTTGTATTCTTTGAAAAAGGAATACAAAGTTTTAAAATGCTTTAGTAAATCAATTCTTTAATGTGTGTTATTTTGGAATAATTGGAATTTATTTAACATACCTAGAAATACTACATTAGAATGAAAGATAGTTTTTTTCCACATAATCTCATTAGTTATAATTCTCCAGAAAGAATTTGTTCATTTTCACTTAATACCATGCTTTGTTTTCTGCTTAGACATACTAGGGAACAGTATTTCATCCAGGGCAAGATTGAAGTCAGTTCTTATTGATTGTGTGGACCTTTTGAATATTCAAAGCCATTTGGAACTATGTGATTGTTTTGTTTTGCCAGTACAAAGATATGCTTGTTTGTTTCTTTTAATGTCAACATTGTTAGCCTCAGTACAGGAATCATAAATATACAAATGGTTTTGTGTGTATTATTTTCTCAGTGGGTTATTGGTGATTATTTCAAAATGCTAAATTAAACATAGATATTTATTTGTTCCTGAAATGAATAAAGTCTGCATTTTGGGGACACTTTTATCCTCCTCTTTTCCCATTTTGAATTACCTCAAAATTATTTTGTGAGGCTACAACTTGTGTGTCATACCGCCAAGTCAAGGGCAGATTTTAGATCTCTGTAGTTTGATCAGAAATAAAAGAGCATAAACAAGCTCAACCACACCTGAAAGCTTCTAATGGGATTCAAATCTAAATATAATTTACTAGTGCCAGAGGAGCTAGACCTATATAATTTGCATGGCAAGTGCAGGGTTAATAAACAAAGGAGAAAACAGAGGAGCAGCTTTCAGGGAATCAGAAATTCATGCCAGCAGGAGGCATTTCACTGAGCTTCTCAGAGCTGGGAGTTGATCAAGCAATTATTCTATTAGTTAAAAACACAAATGCATACTTGGATATAATCTACGCAAGGAAAGTGATCCAAACCAAGTAACGTAAAATTGATTGACTAAGACGACTTTCCAGTGAGGTGGAAAAGTCATAAAAATCCGGAAGTGAAACGCAAGGAACGAGGTCCTTTGGCTCCTTCTGTCTGCCAGCAGCGAACAACTTCATAGCAATTAAGCTCAGTTCAGTCGACCAAGGAGATAGTTCATTTGCACTGACGGGTCCACACTGAAACTCAGGCTGCAACAATCAACTTTATTATTATTATTATTATTATTATTTTCTTCAGTCTCACTCCCACCCATGCCAGCCAAGCCATGTGAACATTTGTTGTTGCTGTGAGGCTGAGTGAGCATCAAGGCTTGAAAAGACCTCTGGATAGGTGGTTTCACAAGACTCAAGTTCCTGAATTTTATGACCTTCAGCTATTGGAAATACAAAACAGCCTTGTATTTTGCGATTCCAATGAAACAACACTAGCCTCACTTATCCTGGGTGAGACTAGACTATGTATCATATAGACTTTGGGAATCTAGGAACAGGGTCTGAGTGTGCTTACCCTGTATCCTTCGTGCCCTCAGCCTGTCGCCTCTAGAGGGTCAGCACCCAATTAATATTTGCTGACTTTACAAACTGGGTGTGTGTGTGCTTTACAAAGCCACAGGGCAAACACCTTTCTTGAGGATCAAATTTCCTGAATAGTTTGAGAGGAAAGTTAAGTAATCTACCAACGCTAATTAAAGTAGATCTATATAAAAAACCAATTTGGATTATTGATGGATAGCATGCAAAATGCCCCTGACTTTGTAAGATTAATTGAGACTTCAAGGCAATTGCACCAGGTAGCTGCTTGCCCCGATGGTCCCACCTCCCTTCTCCCACCACGGGAGAATCTTCGGCAGGGAAATGCTCGGATTACAGAGTAGACGAACACCATGTGAGACCTACGGTAGGAGACTCAAAGAAGATGGATTTGGGATCGTTTGGTAATTCCCTGCACGTTTCAGAGTGCAGAGCCTGTCTTGTGCATTTGGTACCCTGGCAACCGTTCACCCGTGCACAGGGGAGCCCTGAGAGGCACTGGGTGATGTGGGAGGTAGTTTAGGGGAGGAATGACATTCTTGTCCTTTCTACCTTGCCAGCTTCTCTAGCAGGAGCCCTGTAAAATTAGACAAAGGGCAGACTGATAAGAGAAAAACAGTTTAAGAGAGCGGCAGTGCATACCTCATGGAGGAAACCTCGTGATGGTTGGAGAAACCTCAAGCAGTGGTTGGAACCTGGGATTATGCAGCATCTTAGACGAAATCTTTAGAAAGGTGTTGAGACAGAGGAAAGGGTGCAGGTTTCTGGGTGGTGCACTAGGGGACGAATGGAGAAAGGTCTCTCTGTGCAGGTCCATCTTGATGTCAACTTGCCTTTTTCTCTCCCTGTGGCTGTAAAACTTCCCCAGGAGATGAGTTTAATGGCAGTTTCCAGTTTTCAGGAGTTTCTGCTTTTACCAGGTAGGGGAAGTATCTATTGATTTTCACTTGCTGCCAGCTCAAAAATAATCCTTATGCTAACGTGGCATATTTGGGATAGTACATTCTGGTCCCCTATAGGCAGAACTGACAATGTGGGTAAATCCTAGACACTTAGTCCGGGAGGAGTGATGTGACGAGTTCACATAGGGTTTAAGGCCTGTGATGTAGCTAATACAAAATGAACCAAAATGTGTGTGTTTATGGGAGTCTCAAGGAAAAAGCTATTCATTCTTGTTAGTCCATTATTGGATGTCGGAAGGGACCATGAGCCTGGTGAGGGAATATCCATCTTCACAGGCTTTGTCATCTGAGTACTGAGCATGTGTGAGTTTACAAGAGCAGCACTACGTCCTGGTGGAACAAAGGCCAAGTGGGACAGTGTGACTAAGTGCCGGTGTAACCCAGGCATGCTGGGACTGTGCCTATTTGGAAAAACTGAGTGCCTAAGGACAGAAAAAGTCTAGTTGATTCTTGACATCTCAACGCTCAGAGCGCCCAGCTTCCCCTTCATCAGAGCCACTGCAGCAAGAAACCAATCATATTTAGGAGGGTCCATGAGGTGACTGGGAAAGCTGGGGGTGGAGCAGAGAGCCTGCTGTGAGCCTGTGGGAGGCTGTGTCCTGTTGTGGCTCAGTGGCTGCGTGGCTGTGTGGCTGCGTGGCTGTGTGGCTGCAGCAGGATGTGCAGGAAGCAGAAACTGAGCGTCGGGCTGAGAGCTGATCTGAAGTCTGGATAATCAGCTCCTAGCTGCTGCTGGCTGCTCCTCAAGGTGACAGGACACTGGCTGTTAGGAGTGTTTCTCACTAAAACCCAAAAACCCAGTGGCTTCTTAGGACATGCGACCTGGACAGTTGCACAGGGCATTTGCTTAGAAGCCACAAATGCCATCCCCCAATACACACGCATAGCTTAATGCTCTGCTGTTGCTGTTGCAATTCTTAATAACTTGATCTTTGAACTTGTGCTTTGTAAGTAAAGTCCAATGGGACAACAATGCAAACGTACGTGCAGGGGACACACTGTGTTATATGTGTGTCTACCGCTGACATGGAGCTTTCACAATGTCCCACGAGCACAGAAGTCCAGTGGACCTGTGGTGGGTGGGAGTTGAGCAAGACTCAGTATGAGAGTACAAGTCAACCAGTTACGTCCATGAATAGGTGGGGATGTCGACAGTCCTGAGAGGCCACTCCTTTCATTTGAAGCAGAACTTGCTTCAAACACAGAAAGAAGGTAACAGTTGTCTCTCAGAAACATAAACCATGAAAGAACTCAATCAAGGTCTCTACTTCGCATGTTAATTCCCTATATTAGTCAACTATGTATGTTGGCAAAGAAGGACAAGGAAAGATGGGACAACTTTTAGTTCCCTTTCGTTTTTAGTTCTTCCTTACTCAGCTATGAGCTGAGGACAGAAAGTTGTAGAATAGGCATACATCCAAAAACTCAGTTGATTGAGTTTTGTGCAGAATTTCCACTGTTCTGGCAAGAACAAAATATAGGTACATGTATATTTTTATAATTTAGTGATTTCACATACTATTTAGTTAGTTATCTATTTCAAGGGTTTTATTCATTATTTTTAAATAAAACAGCAAGGATGGAGGAAGAAAGAAAGAAAAACGTCACTGTATGGTTGCCTTTCACCTGCCTCCAGCTGGGAATCTGACTGGAGATCTGGCTTGCAACCTGGTTATATGCCCTGACTGGGAATTGAACCAGTGACCTTTGGGTTCTCAGGCTGGCATCAGTCCACTGAGCCACATCAGCCAAGGCTCATATACTATTTAAATGCTCTTATATTTACATTTAAAATTGGTAATGTACAATATAAAGATAAACGGTACATGGTAATAATTTAAAATTATAATTTTTCTTTACTTAGAAAGATATTAAATAACACAAAAAACACCATGGCGAGTTGAAAGACAGATCATGGACGAACAGAAGAAGCTATATATTTTAGTACCTTCAGTATCATTTTTTTCCCTTGCTTTCTGAGGAAGGGGCCCCACATTTTCATTTTGTACTGAGCCTGGAAAATTCTGCAGTTATCCTTGTCAGGAAGAGATAGTAAGAAACCATCTAGTTAGTCCTGTGTAGTGTAATAAAAAATATGATTATTTAAGTGTCCTCAACAGAGTGACTTCATCAGTATTCTTGCCAATCAATAAGCACCAGGCTACAAGAATAGATACAGATGTGGAAGAGAGGGGACAGAGTTCAAGGCCAGCTCAGTGGCCTTTAATTTTTCTGAGCCTTTTCCAAAAGACAGATTATTTTGCTTCTCTCAAATTTACAAATGTGGTTCCAAATATTTTTAGGTATTGATATTTTAAATTGGGAACTTCAGCTATCTCAGCAGTGATGTGCAAATGTTTTTCCTAGCAGAACTGTAATCTTCATTGATATCTAATAGTCAGAATGCATCACTGAGAAGCCCAGGGCCCTGGAGGAGAAGGTGACCATGAGAGTTTCCACAGCATTTAGCTGCTAACCTGGTTCAGGCCTGTAGATACTGCAACCATCTGCAATCTTCTTATCAGTTTCTTGTCTTGTGCTTAGAGAGAATCTAAGCCTTTGTGTACACATATATTAATTTTACAGCTTGCTCTTTTCAATTCCTGGACTTCGGTAGATAGAGATGTTTTTAATGTTCTTAGTCTCCTGTTCTGACATTTCTCTAGATAGTCAGTGTTTTCTGACACTGCCCTCCATGGTTTAGCATCTCTAAGCCTAGTTGCTCAGCACTGAATGAATGCCCCCAAACCGAAGATTAGATTCTATTTACTTCTCCTTGTAATGGGAATGACTCGTAAAGCCACCATTCATCTTGATCAAATACCTTGTGATTTCTTTCCAGCTTTTGTTTTCAGTCTCCACTGGAACTGTTGAATTTATTTTAGAGCTATCAGACAGAGTTCTTGCCTCCTGATAGTTGCAAAGACCAGCAGAGAGAGAGAGGAGATCTTAAAGATCTCTTTGTTCTTTCTGTAGATGACATTTAAGAAAAGCACTGGCTATGTCATGCCTCTGTGGTCTTGTGTAGGAGTCAGCAAGCTTTCTGTAAAGTGCTATATATATTATGAGCTACGTAGGCCCCACAGGCTCTATCACAACTACCCAAATCTGCCACTGTCGCATAAAAGCAGACATAGATAATATGTAAAGAAATGAACCTGGCTGTGTTTTTTAAGTTATTTTTACAAAAAAAAATTGACAGATCCACTATCCCTAGGTTTTTGATCTCTGATCTAAACCCAAGAGATATCCAGAAGAATTTTATACCTTGGAAAACTGCTTCTCCATCTACTTTACTCATCTCTCTTCCTCTCTCTCTACTAGCCTTACAAATACATCTCCTCCAACATTTCCAGGCTCAGGTCTGTGGCCTCTGTATTCCAAGCACCTTTCTGGTTGATCTCACCTAACTACAGGGCCTCAAAGACTTTGATCTCTCTCACCAGGGCCAGAACCACATACCAACTCCACACACCAGGGTATAATACATGCCTTTCCCAGAGGCATCTTTAACTGTCCATATTCAAACTATAACACATTGTCTCTTTCCATATTGAACAACTTCTCTAGCTGGTGAGCTGTATCATCCAGTTTCCCAGACAGCATCCCTTGCAATCCTTACTAAGTTCCATTGACTGAAATGTGTCTTCCTTTGTTCTCCTCTTCCTCCCTGAGGCCCTCACCACATTTTGGTCCCCTGCCTCTTGCATCACTACTCCACCCCACCACTCTTTACAACCTAGTCTCATTACAGCTACCCAAGTGATCTCTTAAGAATCCTTAAAAACTTTCAGTGGACACCCACAAAACCCCTGCAGAATGACGTGTAAGATCCTCTTAGGACACTGCTCTTGCTGAGTGCACATGCAAAGAGAAAGAGACAGACAAACGTTGTATGATTAGGAAACTCAGGGGCATCCAGGTATTGAAATCACAGCAACAACTCTGAGAAAGCTTCCCCAGAACAAATATGTGAATGGAGATCAATATAATGCAAAAGCGTATTGTACTACCAGCAGGGGCTCTGGTCACAATGCAAGTGTGGAAGTTGGTGAACTGGGACTTGCACTAGGAAGCCAGGAAGGATTCTGTTGCCTAGGTAAGGTAGGCTGAACTCTTTTCCCAAGTCGCCTCTGCCTCCTGCTTGCACATCTGCAAGGGTAAAAGTTGTGCTAAGAGGAGAGGCACAGGTGGTTCAAGGAGTGCAGTTCCTGACAAAAGGAATGTGCCCTGGGGCCATCAAGACTTCTGATCTTCCAAGAAGGGAGCCAACCGAGATGCAGAGGGTGAGCTTCCCACTAAGGAGGAACAGCCTCCTTTGCACCCTGCCCTTAGCATATGCCCAGTACTGGAAGGGGAGAGAGCAGTGGAGGAGCCTAGAAGGGAAAAATACCCAGCCATCTCTCATGGGGGTGCGGTAGCCATAGTTCTTGCCTTACCTTGGCCCCTACGAGCCAAAATAGCGAGAACTCCAGCTTCTGGAACTGGGACCCACAAATTTTTCTGCAGATCCTTTCAGGTCATTTTCTTCTTTTGGTGGGTGCACAGGGGTGAGTGTGGGAGCTGTGAGCATTCCTCAACCAGCCTGTCTCTCTAGCATTAGTTCCCTATCCACAGGCATTGAGGAGCAGCCTGTGGGCTGCCTCTTCCTCCACACCATGTCTCTTCCTGCAGGCTCAGGCATGCCCTCTCTCCTGTTGGTAACCTCTCATCCCTGGTGCCACCGGTAATGATGTCATTCCTGTCCAGCTCAGTGCCCCCCTTCTGCATCCTTTTCCTTGGAGCATCCAAATGGAATTGTTCACACCCTCTTTTTTTTTGCTACACTTAGGGCCAACACAGTATCTCTATATTTAGTATATTCTGATTACTTTATGTCCATTTCTCCTAGTCCTGAATGTCAGGAATTGTGTCTTACAGGATTTTCTTCCCCAAGGGTATGAGAGAATCTGGCACATTGTGTATATTTAAGAGGAATTTTTGAATGAGTGGATGAAAGACTCATTAATCATATATTGATTAGAAAGCCATGTATTCAAACTTTTCAAATTTCAATTTTAAAGTTCATCTGTATAATTTTATAATGAGGTAAAGACTAATAATTTATGTAAGATATACTTATTCTTTTGAATAATTACCAAAGATTCATTTGCACTACATAAATTTTAGGATATATAGAAAAGTACAGAGAATCTGGCCAAAATTTAAATAATGTGATGATTGTCTTAGACAAAATATTCATCTTTATTTCCATGTAGCATCTTTTTTTTTTTTTTTTTTAAGATGTGTTTATTTATTATTTTTAGAGAGAGGGGAAGGGAGAAAGTCAGAGAAGGGTTGAGACATCGATGTATATGGTTGCCTTTCACCTGCCTCCAGCTACAGACCTGGCTGCAGACCTGGCTTGCAACCTGGTTCTGTGCCCTGGCTGGGGAATTGAACCAGTGACCTTTGGGTTTGCAGGCCGGTGCATTATCCACTGTGCCATCAGCCAGAGCATGTAGCATCTTTCAAGTTCTGTGACTTCTTTGATGTGTGTGTTGAGAAAAATACTATACTAATATGGAAAACGCCTTTGCTAATAGTCTGCTTAAGGACTTTAGTTAGGGTGCTGTGACCTTCTCTTTCTTGATGATCAGATGGAGGGGCCACTAACACATTGCCATACTGTTGGGATTACCTGTCATTATTTCTCATGATGCTTTCAGTCTTTAATATTGTCCCTGGGTCTGTCTCTTTGTGTACAATGTCACCTACCATTCTAGGGATATTAATATTTCTGGAGATTTACTTATGTTCTTTATTATTTAACCCCAGGTCCACAAATCTCAAATGTTCATAGACAAATAATAAATAACAGAATAATTACTCCTCATTTTCTTTCTATCTGTTATAGTTTTCTAAATAACTGTTACAATGTCAAATAGATATTCTTTCTAAATATTTGAATTTATGAGATTGTAGTGATATTGTGTTATGTATCATAATTTATGTTTCCAGATTATGTGAATAGGGACAACTCATTCAATAGTTACCTGTGAACTTTATTAATTATTTAAATATTATATTTATACAACTAGAACCAGAAAATATATTATGTAGAATGATAGATATTTCTTTAATATTGTCAATGTTTTCTTTTTTGATTAGTTTGCCCATTTATATTTAAATGGTTATGGATAATCCATTTCTATGAAAACTTTTTGGTTTGTATTTCTCTTAGGTATCATTTACTTCTTTGAATGTGCATAAATGTAATAAGTGAAAAACAATAAAAACTAGCAACTACTTTGAGAAGCTAAATTTCCAGTGGTCAGTTCCAAGGTTAGTTTCAGTTTCTTCACTGTCATGTAATTAGCATAACTTCTATTTTAAAACTCTATAAATGGACAGATTAAATTAAATTCTTCATAATGAATGTTTTTAAGCTATGTGGGTAATACATGGTCTTTTCTGGGCATGTTTCTTTGTATTTAATTATCATATTAGCCAAAGATGTAGTTTTACTAAGTACTAAAGTGTATTTAATGGTTGAAATAAGTTTTATAGGTTTGAGTAAATATTATGGTAGTTATAATGTAGCTCTTAAGTATTTATAAATAATGTTATTTACATGCTTCCCTAATACTTAACTTATTCATTTATTTATTCAAAATATTATTAAGTACTTATTGTACCTAATTCAAATAGGCAATAAAATGAATAAGTGCATAAACTCTGCAATCAAGTTTAAATATCCAGTTTTCCACTTCCTAGGCTAGTGTCTGTAAAGTGAGAATAACTTATTCTGGGTGATAACTTCACGACTTCACAGGATTACTGTGAAGGTTGAATGGGGAAAGATGTAAAATGATGTACAGTGCAAACACAGTGAGTTCTCAGGATACATTAGCCACCATCAATGTGGCCGGCTGCTGAATGGGACACACATTAATTTCTCTTTCTCCCACTTTGAGGGAAAAAAATCAGCATTTTTTGTTTGTTTAAGCTCAGCAGCAAAGCTACTATCTAGCAGCCCTAAAATTGCCACTGTTTGGGGGGAAAAAAACAGTTAAGCAATACAAATCAATTTCTTTTATGACTAGATTATAGCCAGTATTCTGGCTGCATTAAGTGGCATTGACACAAAAACCACCTCTTCTGTGGCCCATCCTGGATTGACGTGCTGTTGCCATATTGTCTGGAGACTTTCTCAACTAGTACATTAGTGCTCGACCTTGAGTCTTGGCCTTTGGAAAACACAGTAGGAGCATCTACAAAGCCAAGGCTCTTGCTCTTTCAGGGCAGCCATGTCTGCTGTTCACTCCCAAGGGACTCACACATCCAAGCTAATGACTTGAGAACATACTCTGCCTCTCCTGAGGATTCCGCCAAACACCCAAAGCCTGGACTGCCATGTACAGCATCACTCTGATTCGGTATGGCATTCTCTGCTACAAAACACACTAGTCGAATGCAGCAGAGACACTTGACACAATTATTGCTTTCAAATAGTTTTCTGAATGTTACATGGGGAAAGGATTTCTAAACTCAGGAGCAATAGAAGAGATACCCCCCAAAATATGGTCTGATATGACTAACTATAATATGCTTTTTCATACTTTAAAACTTTGAAATTGTTAAACTAGAAGAAAAATTAGGAAATTATTTGCCCAAAAGTGATAGAGGTTTACTATCCTTAATTTATAAAGTACCTTTCCAAACCTATAATAAAGTTATCTTATTCTAAATTATAAATGGATTATTATAAACCAGAGCTACAGAATGTAAATACTATTTATTTTCCAAATCAGATCATTAAAACACCTTAGAAAACCATCAAACTAAATGGATATGTATATTTGGTCTTTTTTTTTTTAATGGGATATTATTATTATTTCCTGCTTCATAGTTTTTGTGAGGACTGAATTAAATAATTGATGTAAAGTAAGAAGGAGATTAGAAGAAAAGTTTTCTGTTTCCTGTGATTCCAGAGTGCGTATAATTTTAGACTTCTAAACTTCAAGGGAGTCTGGACCAAGCCAACCATATTCCAAACAAAGGTCACCATAGCGTTTTCTAAAAACCATGCATAAATAAACGCACAAATGCATTCTATTTGAGGATTTCTTCCCCATTGTCACGAATTGAAACACAAATGGGTCAATGCCCCAAGAAGCAAGCTCCTGTATTAGGACTTAGTCAAGGCGGGACATGAGAAGCACAGCAGGCCCACCTCGCATCTGTGCAGTAATGACAGTGGCCCCAATGACAGTTGGCTGTTCAGGGAAGAAGCAGCAGCCAAAAGGACCCTAGGCTTGGCTGGAAGCATTTCAGGATATCTCTGATGACCTCAAAGGATGCCATGATATTTTTCTTAAAATTCTTCAAAAACTTTCATTTTAATCCATTTGTTCACAATTTAAATATATTTTATTTGGTACTGTCAGGAGAGTCTAAGCAGGCAAGAGTGAACAAACAACATATTGGGCCCATTACTTGAAAAGAAAAGAAAATCACTGACTGGGTCATAGAGTGAACTTCAGTGGTTCTAACACAGTATGTTTTGAGTTTTTCCCCCCTAATATATTCATTATATTTCACTACATTTCCATTTTAATTATCATGAAGAAAATGTAGTAACCCTTTTGTCGTGTGCTATAATTTATACTTGCTCTAGCAAGATAAGTAACCACTCCAAATATATCATAAACAAAATATTTATTAGGAAGGCCTCATTAGCATGCATTTCATTCTGATAACAAGGTTTAGGAATTTAAATTAATATCAGCATTCTTTGAGAACATGGCCATTAACATTTAATAATATTTAGCATTTATATAGTCCTTTGTGTTTCCAAAGCACTTTAGTCATTAATTAATTAAACCTCAAATTATCATTGTGAAGAGGTTCAGCTCATGGTGTCTTCAGTAATAAAACTTTTCCAACAGAGAGTTTGGTTATTTTCTAGAAAGTTCTTTCCTGAAGACTGAGATTGTCGGTGTATCCAGACAGGAATCTCTCAACAGCAATCTACCAATGATAATTCTACCTGGTAGCTGTGGGACCCAGAGGTGGGTAACTAGCAGAAGAGTAGAGCTCATTTTAAATCTTCTTAAAATGTCTTGATTCCCAGTCTACCACTGTTGTTCTTGGTACCCCACCTCCACACCGCCTTCATCCCCAGTGGACCACACACCGACATGATACAGATAAGGGCTTAAAACATGCATTATTCATAATATTTATCCATTTAAGGCTATGTCTCAAAATGCCTTTTGATTCAATACAAAATAACCTGCACCAGGAAAATATCCCTCCCCCAGAGGGGCACTGGGGCAGGGGGTGTGGGAAGGACACTCACTCTTCAATATTTAATGGTTCTCTATTACCTACCCGCAATAACGATTTCAATTCCTCCCATCTGATATGTAACCCACCTTCACTGTCTTATTTGACTTCCCACTCCTTCACAACCCTCACCTCCACATGGCCCCGCAACCACAAAACACACTGGTGTCTCTCTCTGACTTGGTCACAATGAGCATGCGCAGTCCACGGACCAGTGTTAACAAGGCCGACTTGGAGGTAGGTGGCCCAGCTGCTGTTGGAGACCTTGTGCTCAGGGGGATTCCTTAGTTAGCATTGGGTCTTTGCTGGAAGCAGAATGATGTGTAAACCCACAATGGGCCATCAGGCTGCTGTGTCCTCTGCTTCCTGACCCAGCGGGGCCTTCTTGTAGAGGATGCTGTCACCTGCTTGACCAGGTCTGCAGCCCTGGGCTCTCTGCAGGGACACAGGGAATGCTCAGCTTTGCAGAGTCTCAGGGAGGGTTCTTTGCTTCAGATTGTGGGTCAGGCAGGAGCCGGTCCCCAAGGATTCACCCTGAGCGTCCTGGGCTGAGAGTTCTACCTCCTTCCTCCACAGGATAATTTTATCAAAGCTGGGCTGAGAACACTGTGGAAACAGTCTCACACTGGTAGAAGACAGCATAGATGTATTATCATCAGGGAAAAAGAAAATGATTATCATCCATCAGAGTGGTAAGGAAGACAGGAAGAAGTCTTAACGTAGTCACCCTCAGCTCTGCTTTCTTCTGCTCTCTACCGGATGCACCAGCCAGTGTTTTAAATAACACCTGGTTCGCTGGAGTGGTCAAGTTAATGGTCTGCTTCGCACAGTGGCACAGAGGTCACCAGGTTGGAGTTGTCTTTTATACAAGATGAAAACCAAGATAATAAAATTTGTTTAAATAATAAAATGTGCTCAGCATTATACGGCCACATAAATTCCAAACGTGCTGCAAAACTGTCCTTGGGGACTGAATTTTCTGGATTGCAAAGATGGCTCATTTTCCATGGGTCTTCAGTACCCTGTCATCAATTTAAAAATACTCTTCATATCTTCAATAAATATCTTCTTGAGAGAGAGGTAAAACTTGTGTTAACGCTAAAATTCTGATACCCTGGCACACAACAGATATCCAAATATCCATTATTATTCTCCCCCTTCACTCTGCATCTTTCATTTTTTAAGATTTTATTCATTATTTTTAGAGAGAGGGGAAGGGAGGAAGGAAGAAAGGAAGAGAAACATCAACGTATGGTTGCCTTTTACCTGCCTCCAGCTATGGACCTGGCTGGAGACTTGGCTTGCAACATGGTTACGTGCCCTGATTCGAACTGTGACCCTTGGGTTCGCAGGTCAGTGCTCAGTTCACTGAGCCACACCAGCCAGGGTTCATTCTGCATCTTTAATGATTCTCTGTGGCCTACATGTCATACACATCTAACCTCCTCAGATCTAATATGTCACCTTTTATCATGTCTTATCTGACTTCCCGACACCCAGCTCTGCACACTGCCCCCAGCCCAGCACACAGACTGGGCTTCAGGCAAGAGTGTTGGCTGTTCTGTAAATACAAGGCTCACATCGCCATCTCTGGGCTTTTGCTTAAGCTGTTTCCAGTACCCCAAATGTTCGTATTGTTTTAGTTGCTCCCATGCACTGTGAGGTCTTTGAGAAGATGGACTGGGTACTATTCATTTATTTCTTTCCACACTGTTTGTAGAGCTTTTTGAACATGCTAGCAGTCACAAATGGGTTTTTTAACAATAACTGAATTGGAAAAAAAACAAGTCGGGTTCGTGTTTGTTTGCTTTTCATACCTGCCACTGAGGAGTGGCATCCAACTCCAGCACATATACTCTAAGGAAAGATTTGCAGCATAAACATATTTTTAAGATTTTTAAAAATGTGACCCAATAGAAATATGATGGCCCCTGGTTAGAACTAGAATGGATCCTAGTCAGAGAATCACCAAAATATAAGAAACCTAGCTAAGATTAATTTTTTATGAAATAAATTGTGTATGTTTAGGAAACTTCTTAGATATATATCACAATTTTTAAAATTCTATGTAATGTCCATACATGTTACGCTTTTCTGTGTTCCTAGATAAAAGAACCAATCACACATGTGTGAGTAGGAACTTGCATTTCCCAAAAATTATGGGAAATTAGATTGTAAAACTTCCCTCCTATCAGCCTAATGATCTGTTTCAATGGTCCCGCAAGTGGTTTCCAGTGGTTATTGCATGTAACTCATTCAACAGGCATCAAAAATATTAGCTGAAATATACATACATTGATCTCAAATAAATACAAACATATCTATTTTTAATTGAAATTGCAGATTAAATAGTTCTCTTTTTAATTTGAGGTTAAGTTTATGGGATATTTTTCTCTTGAATAGAAAAAAATTAATGTGTTATTTTTTTTTTAACAGGAGAGAGCGTGAATGCAGTCCCCCACTACCACAAATTATGCAGTTGAGTTTCCCGCATTTGGGGAAATCACAGCGGTCAGCACATCCAGAGTGTAATGGATAAGCCTCGCCCTGGGAAAACCACCTTCATGATCATGGTATCTCCCCACCAGGTAAGTATTAATTTGTTGTGTTTTTAAGAATCAATTTCACTAGACAACTCAAAAAGATTACTGCAGGTCTCTTGCTGTATTGTGTAGGGCTTGGTGTTGAGGACCCAAGGACAAAGTATGTCCGTTCTGAGTTTGAGGTGGGCACACTCTTGCAGAAAGGCCAGATGTGCACACAAGTAACAATGTGAGGTGCAGCATAGTAATGGTGAAAAAAGTAGTGCCAGGAGCACAGAGCAGAGCGAGGGGTTGTGCCTCCTTCCCTCAGATGCAAAATGAGACAGGCAGAGCTGAAGGCCAACTGTTGGGTGGACTAGGCAGAGAACAGCTGAGTTCTTTGCAAGAATTGGAGCACTGAAAAGAAAAGTTTATCGTGCTTGGGAGATGGATAGGTGCGTCTGTTGGGAGAGGGAACATTGAGTGACTGGGCTGGGAAAATCAAAGGCCAGACAAACAGCATCAATACGTAAAGCCAGACTTGGAGGGGACTGAGGCAGATGAAAGAAAGCACCTTGTCTAGAGAGGCTGACAGGGCACAGCTCCCACCAGCATGTGGCTGCCAAGAGGAGGTGGGGACCACACTGGCCTGAGCTTGGGGTTAAAAAAAAAAATGAACAGAATAAATGACAAAGGGCTGGAGACTGAGTTCAGTCATGTGGCTGGTGGCTTAATTTGCCATGCCTACCCCATGAAACCGCAATAAACACCCTAGACATTGAATTTCAGAGGAGCTCCCTGGTTGGTGAACACGGTATGTGCTGGGAGGGTGACCCATTCCAGTTCTATGGGGACAGAGCATGCTGTGTGCATCCTTTATAATAAAACTGCATTTGCAAAAAATAGTCGTAAAAATAAAATGTAAAAAGGAACAGGCACATGCATTTTTATGTAACAATCTCCCCGATTTTAGCTTTAAAAATGGCTTTAGCCTTCTTAATACGATGTTACAGTCAAACAAAGCATTTGTGGGCTAAGTTCGACCTGGACGGCCAGGGTCAGGGTTCTCTCACACAGAGGACAAGGCTGGGAAGGGGGTGCAGACAGGTTGTAAATGGAAATAAGAAAGTCATAAATGTATTTTGCTTTTGTAGCTGATGGAGGTGGTTTCACCACCTTACACTTACACCAGAACTTATTGCCCACATGAACTGTACTCCTCATGTACTGTATCGTATATCCGCTCTGCCTTGATAAAGCTATTTGTTAAAGTTACAGAAAAAGGCACTATGCCTTCCAGCGTCACTTGCCTCCCGCACCTGGTGGCAGGTGGTGGCTCAAGGTAAGAGAACCCCAGGTGACAGACTGAAGCCACTTACCAGCTGCCTAGGATTGAGCAACTGGGAATGAAAAGAATGAGGAGTGTAAGAGACATGAGGCCCGGCCCTCAATCCCTGGCTTTCTTTAGTCTCTTGTTTCTCAAAAATTAAGAACAAGGAGAATCACACAAGGAAGGACAGGAAAGAAAACGTAGGTGGTGAGAGCGGGGAGGGATGTGCAGGAAAAAGGCACAGTCCCATTCAGCTGTATTTCTCATCCTGCCCCACTTCTGTGGCAGTCGGTCCCTTCCACAGTCATCCCCAAATCCTTCTTTTGGAGCTGTCATCAAGAGTGCAAGCTCTGATGGGAATAAAGGACGAGTAGTGCTCTAAATCTGAGAAGATTATTGCTAATCAGCTCGCTCTCCAGGCTCTTACAGATTCAGCTGTAATATGGCCACTTAAGACAGGAAGAGAGTCCAGGGCTGATGGGTGGTGGGGAAATTTCCTAATGAGCCTATCTTCTTCGCTTTCAGAAGCTCACCTAATTAATTGATTAATTAGCATCTTGTTTTTCACTCGATTTCATGTAATACATATGTGCATTCTCAGGAAATATATGCAAGCAAAAGAGAGAGAAAACTTACAACTGATCTTTCCTGTGTGAGGTCTTGTTAGAGATTTCTATCATTTCTTCTTTCAGATTTAGTTAAATTTCCTAACAAAAGAAATTATGCATTTTCCTTGCACAATAGATTTTTTTCTTTTCTTTTTTCCTTCTGGTGTGAAAAGGCAATGATAGAAAATATAAAGTAAGGTTCAGAATTTCACTAAATACTTGTACTTTGTGAGCTGATATATTAATGATGAAATTGTATCTAGAGTAAGCCCTCAGCACAACGGCTATAGTTATGCTCCGTGGCTCACATGAACATTATTAAGAACTATGCTGTTTAATCACACAAATCACAAGACAAATGATCTATATCGAATGTTAAACCATGGGAAAAGATAGCAAATAAGAGGGAACTGGGCAGGTAATACCGCACATCAAAATTAAACTACTGGGAAGGTTGCTAGAAGTGAATTGTGGTCAAACAGTTGTATTTGTCAATGCAGTTTGAGCCCACAGGCTGGAGACTCAGGCAGTGCGGTTGACCCTACATTTTCCATTTTCCATGGACTTACTTTGGGATCTTGGAAAAGGCATGGATTTTGCTAAGTCACACCTCACAACATAAAGTGAGTCCAGTGCTCAGTACTTAACGGACATGCAGTAGAAGGTAGTTGCTGCCATGACAAGTTCGTAGACAAGGCCTTTATGTATCATTACATCCTACCAATCTATCTTACAGAGCAGAGTATTGAAACTAGAGAGATAAGGTTACGAGGTGTTGGTATGTACTGGGACTTAGAAGACCTCAGCCACCAACAAAGAAGGTATGTGTCACCAGCCGTGCACCTGATCACAAGGGTCCCTATTATCAGAGGCAACTGAGCACAGCTGCTGGCATTGTGCTGAGGACTATTACACCCCATTGCCCCTCCCCCTCTCCCTTCATCATTTCCCAAAAACAAGGACCATAAGTCTTCTGGCAGCCAACCCTAATCAGAAGACATCGTTCTTTCCAAAATACCTAAGCTCTGAACTCTGGAGCCTACCAGCAAGTGACCTGCCACCCTGGGATCTGCGTTATACCCTTAAAATGTCCCTGTACTCCTTCCCTTTGGACAGCAGTCCACTCAGACTCAGCCCACCTGCCTGAACATCCCTCAGTAAAGACTTCACCCTGGTCTGCCCCACTCCTCCCTTCTTCCAAGCACAAACTTAACAATAGGTAATACTTGTCTTGTTCTTTATGACAGCTTTACAGAAGTATAATTGTCATATAATATTCATAGTTATTTAAAGTGTACAATCTGATGAGCTCTGGAATATGTACATGCCTATGAAACAGCCTCCACAATCAAGATAATGAGTATGTCCTTTACATCCCAAAGTTTCTTCCTCGTCCTGCATAATCTGTTTCTATTGAATAGCTTTCTCAGCTGCTATGGACAACAACTGAATCATCACCTGCTGTTATAGATAGGTTTTTACTTTCTGAGATTCTACATAAATTGAGTGAAATAGTATGTATGTTTATAGTATGCTATCCCTTTTGGGGGGGGTCTGATTTCTTTTACTCAGAAATATTTGAGATTTATTCATGATCTTGCATTTAACAATACTTCACTCAATTTTATTCCTGAATAGTATTTCATACCACAATTTGTTCACCCGTTAACCTGCTGATAGAGATTTCAGTCATCCCCAGTCTGGGGCTATTATAAATAAATCTGTTATGCTCATTTTTGTACAAGTCTTTGTGGAACATATGTTTTTCTTTCTCTCGGGTAAATACCAGGCATAGATTAGCTGCCTTCTGGTAGCAGGATATTCAGCTTTGGAGGAAACTGCCAAACTGTTTTCCTATGTGGCTGTGTTTTCTGTGTTCCTCTGGGAGTGTCTGGGAGCCCCAATTCCTTCCATCTCCGCAGACACGTGAAGTATTAATTTTCGATTGCAGTGTAACAAATTCCTGCAAACAGTGGCTTAAAATAACATAGATGTATTAACTCACAGTCCTGGAGGTCAGAAGTCCTGGCCCCATGTGGCTGGATTTACTTCTATTCTCACTAGGCTATAATCGAGACATCCTCTAACCTACCTTGTGATAGGGAGCTCAGTTCCTCTTCCAAGCTCATAAGATGTGGCAGAATCCAGTTCCTTGATGTGGGAGTGAGGTCCCCATTTCCACGCTGGCTGTCGGCCATGGCTACTGATCTTAACTCCTAGAGGCTGCCTGCATTTCTTGACAGGTGGCTGCACTCTGTCCTCAAAGCTGGGGCACCGGTGCAGAGAATACTACTCTTGCTTCTGATTTCTTTGTCTTTCCCTTCATGATCTCCAAATCCAGGTTTAAAGGTTTGCGTGATTAGGTCAGACTAATCCAGATAATCTCCCTGTCACGTGGTCAACAGATCTGGGAGCTCACCCACAGTTCTTTTTTCACGAGAATAATATTTCATCATATTCCCAGGTTCTGCCCACACTCAAAGGGAGGACATTATACAAGAATATTATGTAAGGTCAAGAGCCACTGAGGGGTCATCTTAAAATTCTGCTTACCATATTTTTACTTTAAATATAGCAGTGGTATTTCATGGTGATTTTCATTCGCATTCCCCTACTGACTAAAATTAAACATTAAAACAACAACAACAACAACCTTTCACTTGTAATCTGATTCTCTCCTTTGGTAGAGTGTTCAGAACTACCCATGTTTTAATGGTTTGTCTTGTTACTGACTTTAAAGTTCTTTATATATTACATATGCAAGTCTTTTGCCATATATGTTTGCATGCATTTTCTTCCAGTTTGCTTTTTCATTTCCATAACAGTGTCTTTTTTACAGAGTAAAACTTTTAATAAAAATTTTTATATAGTCCAATTTATCAATTTTTTTCCTTTTATAGTTTGTATGGGTTTTGTATCATATTTAAAACATGTTTGCCAAAATCCAAGGTCATTAACTTCCTATTTTTTATTATACAAATTTTAGATCTACCATTTAGGCCTATGATACATTTTGAGTTAATTTCTGAATGTGATACAAAAAAAGGGTCAAAGTTTACAATTTGCATATGGATACCTAATTGTTAGCACCATTTATTGAAAAGACACAATTTCCCTAAGAAATTGCTTTAACACTTCGGTTGAAAACCAATTGCCAGTGTACTCGTGGGTCTATATCTGTTTTTTGTTCCCGTGATCTATGTGAGCAGCTTTATGCCCACACAATATTATCTTAATTACTGATATCTTTATAATAAGTTTTAAAATAGAGTAGTTTTCGTTTTTTACTTCTCTCTCTCTCAGACCAGTTTTGGCTTTTCTAGTTACTTTGCATTTATATGTAAATTTTGGAATCAGCATGTGAATTTCTGTAGAAAAGCACCGCTTGGATCTTGAGTGAAGTTGCATTATCTCTAAAAATTGATATCCTAAGACCATTGAGTTTTATGACCGATGAACATGCATGCTATGTCTTTCTATTTATTCTGGTCTTTTATTGTACGCAATAAAATTTTGAGGCTTTGGTATACATGTTTTGCAAATCTCTTGTCAATTTTATCCCAAGTATTTTCTATTTTCAGTGGTATTTTCTCTTTAATTCCAATGTTTGTTGATAGTAAATGAGAACTCAATTTATTTTTCACTTCCCATTATAAATATCTTTAATACCTTTTTCTCGCCTATTGCACTGTTTAGTATCAGCAGTACACTGTAGAATAGAAATGGCAAGGACACACATTATTAACTAATTCTCAGTCTCACAGGGAAAGGATCCAGGCTTTCATCATTAAGTGTAACATAGTTGTAGATTTTTCCTAGATGCCTTCATCTGATCAAGGAAATTCCTCTCTCTTGTTTGCTGAGGGGTGTTTTTCTCTTTAATCATAAATAAGCATTGGTTATTGTCAAGTATTTTTCTACATCTATTGTGATCATATAATTTTTCTCCCTTCAGCTCTTGATATGGTGAATTATACTGTGTTAGCCTGTTAATGTGATGAATTACACATGAAATCAACCTTGCATTTCTGAGATAATCTCCATTTTGTCATATGTTATTCTTGGATATATTATTGCAATACATTTATTAAAATCTAGTTTAAAAATATGTCTATGTTCTTTTTGGATATACAGTCCACTGACTTAAATTGTTTTTTCATTTCTAATATAAGCATTTAATGTTATAAAATTCCTTTAAGCACTGAATAACTGCATCCCCTATAATTTTTTTTGGTAGTATTTCAATTTTTACTCCATTTGATTCATGGATTATTTAGGAGTGTTGTGT
Source organism: Noctilio leporinus (assembly GCA_004026585.1). Classification (NCBI taxonomy): domain Eukaryota; kingdom Metazoa; phylum Chordata; class Mammalia; order Chiroptera; family Noctilionidae; genus Noctilio; species Noctilio leporinus. The sequence continues at coordinate 96,152 of PVIW01001437.1, read as the reverse complement.
TTGTTTACTTTCCAAATACTTGAGAAATTTTCAGGTATCTTTCTATTACTCATTTCTAATCTAATTCTATTTTGGTCAGAAAAGATACTTTTATGATTCTAATACTTTATAATTTGGGAGGAGTTTTTAATGGTTTAGAATATGACCTATTGGTAAACATTCTATATTCACTAAATAATAATGTGGCTATCGGGTTCTATAAAAATCAAGTCAAGTTGTTTTCTAATATTTTTGAAGTCCTCTATATCTTTGGTTTTTCTGTCTATTTGGTCAATCAATGATTGGGAAAAAAATGCTAAATTCTTTTACTCTAATTGCTGATTCATTGCTCTTTTCAGTCCTATCAATTTTATTTTAGGTATTGGAAGCTATGTTGTTAGATGCATAAACATGTACTTCTTAATGAATAAGCCCCTTCATCACCACAAAATAATCTTTATCTTTAATAGTATTCTCTATTATAAGATTTATTTTGCCTAATATTAATATAGCTACTTCAGCTTTCTTTTGGTTGATGTTAGTATGGTATATCTCAATTCCTATACATTAATTTCAACCTAGTTATTTTTTTATATAAAACAGGTACCTTATTGGCAAGTTTTTAAAAATCCAGTCTGATAAATTCTACCTTTAAATTGAGGTGTTTAAAGCATATACCTTGAATGTGAATATTAATTTGTGTGAGCATTATTCTATTATTCTGCTATACTTCGTATTTACTCTATCTATTCTTTGTTCCCTTCTTTTCCGATTTCTTTCAAATGAATTGAGTATTTTTAATGATTTACTTTTATCACTTTTATTAGCTGTTAATGCCATCCAATGAATTTTTTATCTCAAACATTGTATTTTCAATTCTAGAAATTCAATTTGTGTTTCTTTTTATCTTCATATGTCTCCTTGACATGCCTATGCTTTCCTCTATCTTTGTGAACAAATGGGGTCTATTTACAGTTTTTAAAAATGTCTTTGTCTACAAATCTTATTATCTTTTCCACTTTTGTGTCTTTTCTAACAATTGAGTTTTATCTTCATTATAGTTCTTGTTTTCTGCTTCTTTGCTTGCCTCATAGCTTCTGAAGAGGCATTATGAATTTATTCTGTTGGGTATTGAATTCTTTTTGAATTCTTTAAATTATTCTTGAGTTGCGTTTTGGGAGGTAGTTCAGGTACATTAGGAGAATAATGGCCCTTCCAAATCTTGTCTTTAAGTTTTGATAGGCAGGACAAGGGCAGCCTTTAATCAAGGGTTAATTTGTCCATGCTGCTGAGACAGCATCTTCCTAAATTCGAAAACCAATACCTGTGCATTCTGAGGTTATTCTATACCATCTTGGTGTGACTCTGTTCCAATCCCATGATTCTCTTTCTGACTTCAAATTGTTCCCTCACAGCCTGTGCCTACTGGCACCCAGGCAGAGCTGAGGGACGCCCCTGGAGCTCAGGCTGGTCTCGGGTACTCTGCCTTGCTAGTTCTAGCCGCCTGGAATTGCCAGCGTCCTCAACTCTATGTCCTCAGCCCAGCGACTGCCCGCTCAGCTGGGGCTGCCCTTCCCCATTCTGCATCCTGGAAGCTCACTCCAAGCTGTCAGGGGAGACTTTCCCCATCGCACCTGCATTCCTTCTCCCAAGGACTACTCACTGTCCTGCGCTGCCTGTTGTCCACCATCTGAAACCACTGCTTTCTATATTTTGTCTACTTTTTCAGTTATTTAACATTGGAGGATAAATCTGGCCCCTGTATCTCCAGCCTGGCTGAACACAGGAGTCTCTGTGCTCATTTTTAATAAACATCAATAATGCAAACACTATTGCCTGTCTTGCAAGTCAATGAAGATAAGCTTTTAATCATCAGTGTTAATGATCACATAGCATTCTGGTGAGTGAACGGATTATAATCTATTTAACTCATCCCTAATGCCCGACACATAGGTTTTTCCAATTTTCCGGCATTTTAAAAATTCTGATTAAACCCCAAGAACCCAAACCTATAGTCCTTTGCATTTTGTCCTGACATTAAACTGACTTTAAAACTCTAAAACTTTCTAGAGTTTGTTCTGTAGTTTCACCTCATACATATTTTGCTGGAATTCTTAACAAGAAGAAAGGTGAGAAGAAAGGCAATTGGTTTTGACAGATGATGTTCTGACCTGAGATTGATAACAGGTGGAGTTTTTTTGTCTTCAGCCCAGTGTGAACTCTCTTTGGGGAAATTGAGGTTTGTGAGGCCTCATTTCTGTGAAAAGATACAGAAGGAAACCTAGGTACCAGTTTATGGGCTGGGTAACTAAAACTGCATGGTATCTGGACAAGATAATTCAAGTTGGTGCTAGAGGCAATCTGAAGTGAACACGGACGTTTAAAATCATGGAGTGGCAGGATAGACACAGGTGACGGACTCACACTACTTATGAGTGGCAGTTGCTACAGCTGCTGAAATAACTTGATGATCTAACTCATCCCAGCAGACAGATCCCTGAGTTTGGACCTCATTGTTGTGTTTTCTAGAGTTCAGCTGAGAGCCCTGGATTATGGGATAATGAAAAATAAATAATACAGGTAGAAGTGCTATTAAATTGAGATACATTAATAGACAGTGAGGGGAATTTGTAATAGGCTAAGGCAACCTACATTTAATATATTTTATATTTGCAAAGCTTAAAAAAGACAAATAGCCTGGAATATCTCCTGCAGGAGAAAAAAAGAAAAAGAAAAGAAAAGAAAGAAAGAAAGAAAAAGAAAAGAAAAGAAAAAAGAAGAAAAGAAACGTAGTCCTCATGTTTATATAGTAATTAGGAGAATTATTTCTCTGTTTATTTTACCAAAAGATTACACCTAGATGTCTGTATAAAGTGTGAAAAGCTTTTCATTTGTATTTGGGATTGAATTTCACAAGCCTTAGGAAAATAAACAAGTTGGAGTCTATTTTTTTTAAGTTCTTAGATTTTTTTAGTTTTAAAAGTTAATCATGTCCTTTGGATATTTAAAACTTGAATGATAGAGAAAGAGGAAAGATAAGCTCTTCACACACACAAAAATAACATTTTAATGCAGATCTATGACTGGTTGGTATAGAAGTGTTCAGCTTTGAAAACTGTCATGTACAAAATTTGGATCAGAAAATAAAAAACACTCAAAAATAAAATTGGGAACAAAAGCTCATGTCTCATTTATATTTTTTTTGTATATTTTTTGGTTTCTGTAAAATGTTTTCTACTTTTTCTGATTAAAATCAAGATCCTTAATGGTAATGCAGAATGAGAATCATTTATTCGTTTATTCATTCAGTCAAACTTTTTTTTTTTAGCACAAACTACAACTCTGATAATGTATTCACCTGGGGATACAGTAAGAAGATACAGTGGTGAGAAAATGTTTTTTAAATGAATTACCTTCATAATTACAAATGAGGTAAGTTGTTTAAAAAAGTTGTCAGTTTATGTATATCTTGCTATTTTGTTTTTATTGTTTCCCTTGACTATCTCCAAATAAGACAACAGTGCTATCATTTTCTCAGACCAAAAATGTATTTTTACTTTCAATTTTTTGTATCTCATATATTAGATCTGTTTTCTGTACATTTTTAATAATTGAGTCAGCCTTTGCCTTTGAATTGGGTCATTTAGTCTCTATTTGTATTTAATATGATTGTTGATATTATCATTTAAATCTATCTTATTATTTGCTTATATTTGTATCATCAATTCTATACTTTTTCCTCTTTCTTGTCCTTTAAAACTATTTTTATTATACTGGTTTTCCCCTGTATTAATTTAGTAATTACATATTCTTTCATTATTCCTTTAGGGATTTATACTAGAGATGACAACATCCTTGACATAACCCTGGTCATGTGGCTTAGCTGGTTGGAGCCATGTCCCATAAACAAGGAGGGTCGGGCTTGATTCCAGGTCAGGGCACATGCCTAGGTTCCCAGTTTGATCCCCAGTTGGGGTGCACATCAATGTTAGTCTCCCCTCTCTCTTTCTCTTAAATCAATAAAAGCATATCCCTGGGTGAGAATTAAAACAAAAACAAAAGTATTCTTGACATATAACAACCTAATTTTTTTGTATTTCTTCATCTTTCCAAAGTTTTCATTTTCTCCTTTCCTAACTTATACATAATTGCTGTATATCTTAGTTATTATTTTTATTGTCACCTATTTATACTCCCAATTCCTTCGTTCATCTTTGAGTTTCATTTTTAATCATTTACTCTCTGCCTGGAAAAAGAAACAGATTTGGTATTTATAATATTATAGATCTGCAGATGGTAAATACATGTGTTTGTTATCTAAAACTATTTATATTTAACTCTTATTTTGTAAGGGTATTTTCACTGGTGGTAAGATTCTAGACACTCTATAAAAATATGCTTTTTAATTTTTTGGTCTTTAGCTTGATTCTGATATCTGGGTTGTTTGTTTTTATTTTTGTTTCTTTTATGTTTATCATACATAAAAGTGGTGAGAAGTCATGATTCTGTCACTTCATTCTATAATCTAATTCTGGAAAATTCTCAAATATTGGTTCTAACTCCTTTTATCTTTTCTTTTTGGGGTGCCCATAATATTTATATTAGACTTTCTTACTTATATCTGAGCTACTTCTTGCCTCTTCTGTGTGTTTTTTATTCCTTTGTCTCTCTATGCTTTCTTTTGACTATTTTCTTATACCTATCTTCTCATTCACTCATTCTCTCTTCAGTTGTGTCTAAAATCCTGTTAAGCCTATTCACTGAAATTTTAACTGTGATTATTGTATTTTTCATGTCTGAAATTTCTAATTTAGTTTCTTGTTCTGTGCCATAATTCTTATTCCTAATTTTCCTTTTTATCCTTTATGATCTTGAAAATAAGATTATAATTAAGAATAGTGATCTAAAAGTGTATTTGTGATTACTCTCTTTTCTGATTATTATTTTATTTCTTTCCCCTATCTGTTTCTCTTGGGTTTTTATTCATATTGCTATATGTCTTTGATTGTCTGCTTATTTTGACTAGATGTCTGGCATTTTATTTTAAAATTAATAGAAACAATTTAAAGATGGTGCTGTTTTCATTCACAGAAAATTGCAGTTTATTACTAGCATGTAATAAACTTCATATGATTATAATAATTGCATATTATTATTAACAATTTTGGAGAAACTTTATTCAATAAAGGATTCAGTTCCTGTAAATATCAATTTAACTCAATATCTCATACTCCTAAGATGATGTTCTTCTAGTTTCTTACACAAAGTGTCAGGGTTACCAGGCTTCTTGACTTCATTGGTACCTGGACTTTTTTTTTTGTATCACTCTGGTCCTGAGAGTCTAAAAAAAGTCTGCTTAGCTTTTCAGCCTCTCAATCTCTTGGAATCAATGGATATTCCAAGTGGAAAAGCTTTAATCACCTTCTATCTGATCTTGGCTGCATAGTTCTTTCTTGCTTTGCTGGCTCTTTAATAGATTATTCTGTGTCCAACTTTTCTAAACTTCATAGCGAGGTTGATCCAAATTTCCTAACCTCACTACAAGTTGAACTTCTCTCTCTATTTTCATGTCACAGTCTACAAACACTTTCCTATCTGTTAAACATGAAAATTTACAGGCAAAAATCCTTCCCCTGTCTCTGTGCCTTCTTTAAGCCTTCTGTATTGCATACCTTCGCTTTATGGATACATTTTTCAGAGGAGGTTACAGCTACCTGCCCACATATTCATTTTTCACTCATCTTTTTACTGTCTAGTCCTTTTATTTCATCATAATCAGAAACTGTTGTACATGAAGTTAGCAGTGACTACCTAATTTCCAAATCCAACAAATTCATGTTAGCCTATATCTTACTGTCTCTCACATTTGAAATTCTTGAAACACCCAACCCAGAACTGTATACATAGTTTTCATTTTTATTTGTTTTCTTAATATTGAAGTGTAACCTTCCTTCATATGTTTAAACACTATTTGCATTTATTTTTCCGTAAACTGTCTATGCTATTGCTCATTTTATAAGAACTATTGGTATATTAAGAATTTGGGGCCCTGGCTGGTGGCACAGTGGGAAAGGCCCAAAGGTCACTGGTTTGATTCCACAGCCAGGGCACATAACCAGATTGCAAGCCAGGTCTCCGGCCAGGTCTACAGCTGGAGGCAGGTGAAAGGAAACCATACACTGATGCCTCTCTGCCTCTCTGCCTCTCTCCCTTCTTCTCGCTCTAAAAATAATAAAATAAAATCTTTAAAAAATAAAACAATTTGTTCTTTGTTTTTATATGAAATGTGATTTGTTCATATCCTTGACATTTATTCCATGCAGATTATTCTTTTAATATAGTAATATTTGTTATTATTTTGGAATTTTGATATATACATTAGTAAGCTTAAGCTAGGCCTGAAGCGGGAACAAACAATTTTTGGTAGTTTCTAAAAGACTGAAATACACAAAATTTCCTACCAGTCAACTTAGGTTATGAATCCCCAGGATTTCTGATGCATTCTCACTTAAAATCAGATATATGGAGGGGATTCCTTCAGGATTGTGGTCCAACCTTATACCCTTTGGAACATAAGGGTTCTGTTAGAATTATTTCAGAATTCAGTGTTACATCAAGAGCAGGTCAAAACATAACAACTCTCTGATACCTTGCCCATCCTATCGCTTGTCCTTTGAATGATATCTAGTAGCACCTCAAAATAATCAACCTTCAGCCTATTGTATGACCTTTGGAACTAGGTATAATGAAGCTACAATGTGCTATAAAGTACCAGCAACCAGGAGCTATGTATTTTGGGGGAGTTTCTTCCACAGAAAATGTGATTTAGACAATGGAAACCATAATTTGGAAATATTCATTTCATATCCCTAGGCCCTAATTTATTAGTTGTATAACTTTGTCAAGCCCTTTTATCATCTTAAGCCTTTAAAAAATATCTATAATAAAAAGATAATCATTTTTGTCCCAGACGAGTGATTGCAGGGGTTTTTTGTTTGTTTTTTTTTTTTTCTCTAAAATGTTTTCCTTGCCCTCACCTCCACCACCTTTTATTACTTTTTGGCAAAATGTTTTATGCTCTATCTTTTCCCATGGCATTTAGGTAACTTATCTTATAAAGAAAAGACCCTACATATGTAAAGAGAATTGAAAGTGTAGTAATGATGAAGATTCATAATCTATTGTATAAAATGGACTGGAGGGATTGAATGCCTCACGTAATTCATCAAGAGTGTAGTTTGAGAGATATGAGGAAACAAACACTGACTATTTCTAGCATATAATTGAATCTGGGTGGTGCTAGAGTCATGTGGGATTTGCTTAACACAAGAAAGTTCAGGATAGAATAAAACAGTAATTCTTTGTGTGAGGGAATAAGGTATCAGAGGATGAAGAAAGCATTGATCAAGCACCAAGATTACTGTAAAAAAGGAAATGACCAAAAGACCAACCTAAATGCTGGTTACTCCACAGGAAAAAAATAAAGAAATTACTACAAAACAGGGGAGATTAACATTAGAGGCCTTGCTTGTAAAAATTGGGTAAAAAATAATAATTTCTTGGCTACTAAGAATTTTCTAAAGTATTAATATAGTGAATGAATTTGAGTTCATGAAACAAATTATTAAACCAAACAGGAAAATATACTTAATGAAATGAATTTAATAGAAGGTATAGAAGAGGCTAAGATAGAAATATTTTTATAACTACTTTTTACCTTACTGAAATGTTAAATTGTAAAAATTAACTAAATATGTTTTAAAAGAAAAATAGTTAAGTATAAGGGAAAACTCAAATATAATATGAATTTAAGTGTTTTATAATATCCCAACCCATTTCATAGTTGTACATTTATTTTTAGTGGAAAGGATGTTAAAGAAAAAAATCCTATAGTAAACAATAGCATGATACCTTTGCAATGTTCTAAGTCTCTTTACCTGTTAAGTGTGGAGTTTAATGGCCATGCTTAAATTTTTTTAGTTTCTATAGACATTCCTTTAAAAATATATTCCTTGCCCTGTCTGGTGGCACAGTGGATAAGGTGCTGGCCTGCAAACCCAAATGTCTCTGGTTCGATTACCAACCAGGGCACATAGCCAGGTTGCGAGCCAGGTCTCCAGCCAGGTCTATGGCTGGAGGCAGGTGAAAGACAACCATACATTGATGTCTCTCTCCCTGTCTGTCTGTTTCCCTTCTCCTCTCTGGAATTAATAAATAAAATCTTTTTTTTTTTTAATTTTTAATAAAATAAAATAAAAATATATTCCTAGAAGTCATTTCACTCCCTTTGGGATGTGCTTTGAAATTCATCATGTGCAAATGCTTTTAATAATTTTAGAGGAGGGATGGACAGTGGTGGTGAGTAATTGTTTGATGTGCGGTATACATTTGCTTTAAATAGCATTTCAGTATTCATAGGTGTTCTTAAATATCAGTATGATAGGTTATATCAAATGGAAATACTGCAGGAAAAAACACATCATAATGACTTAAATATTACTTTCAATAGAAAAATCTTAAAGTATTAGGTTTAGCACAAAATATACTTAATTCAGGTCACTCAGTTCCTCCGGAGATCAGACACTGACAGGTCACACCTGATATAACTCTTACACCCTAAACACATTCATAAATGTCCCTCAAGTCCCCAGGTACCCAACTCCCCACTGGTAACTTTTCCACTGGGCCTGAGGAAATCATATTGCTTTCTGGGTTATGCCAGATATAATTATCGCTGAGTATTTCAAATCATTTTCTTTGCAAGTGAGGCCCTGTTAATACCAACAGTCTTCCACAATCATGTGTATTCTGATTAGGTTTCCCTTTTTTCTAGGCAATGTACTGTTCAGTCTCTCTTCTTTTGTTCATACATGAAAAGTAAATTTTCATAATTCATACGATACAGGACAGTTCTCTCTCTACCATTGCAAAAAATTATCCCCAGATGAGAATAAAGTCTTTGGCTGTCCAAATTTCTTAAAAGTGTGATTAAATAATTACTCTTAAGTAACCTAGTTCTTTTTGAAATATGAAAATCTATTGTACATTTTTCTGTTAATAATACTTGAGAGTGAGCTCAGATTTTTGATTGCTTGTATAGTCTAGTGTCATAAATAAAAATCTGATTCATGATTTAATGTTATGCAGAAATGAAAGGCATTCTATTTGGTAATGTGCACCTAATCTAAAGTGACTGAGCTCACCCCAGCATTCCAACTACTAAATTATCCTCTGTCTCTGCCTATTAATAAACATTACAGATTCTATCATTGTTTATGCTTTTAAACTTGTTGAGATTACTGTATCAACCACATGCACCTTCTAATGATAACTGCGTAAATAATACTATTCCTTCTTAATGCTAATATTGCTCCTCTGTTTTTGCTATCTCAAAACAGCTCTGTCATTTTCTCCTATTAGGTGACAATGCATGAGGCGGAAAGGAACACAGCCAGATAGTCAGCACTCCACAGATTCTGTGAATATGCTACAGGCCATCAGAAGCAACATGGAGGGAGGATGCACCATAAAATAATGTGAAAGCCTGCCAATTACCCAGCAGTGAATCACTCCTGCAATTCATGGAGAAGCCAAGACAATTACATTAGTAACTAAAAATATTTTGTCTGATATAAACCAAATCACCAAAGCAGGGCTGCAGAAAGAATTCATCAAACAGTAGACATAAGAACATAAGGAACATAAATATTACTCATTTAAAGAAAAAATATCTGAAAAAATACATAATACTTTTTGTATAAGAAATAGGCTATTAATTGATTTTTATTTATTTATTTTATTTATTTTTTCAATGTATGATTGCCTTTCACCTGCCTCCAACTACAGACCGGGCTGGAGACCTGGCTTGCAACCTGGTTATGTACCCTGGCTGGGAATCAAACCAGCGACCTTTGGGTTCTCAGGCCAGCACCTATCCACTGAGCCACCAGCCAGGGCCCTATTAATTGATTTTTAAATGACCTGCAATGATCAGATTTAGTCACCTAGTTAAGATGAAATTTGAAAACTGAAGCTTGGAGAACACCCAGTGAAATAGAAAATATGATACAATTTTTTAAAGGCTAAGTCCAACCAACATGAGTTACTAGATATGAAACATTTTGTAACATGGTGTTATAATATAGAAGCAGAAAACAGAATACCAATGGAAGAGGAAGTAGAGAATAAAAATGGGGTTAAAAATCAGGAGGGGTTTCATGCAAGAGAAAATACATTTTAATGCTGTGGTTACTGACAGGAGAACTAACCACAGAGGTGCACATTTCCTTTGGTCATTGGTTCTGTTTCTTAGTACTACATTGTTGACCAACGTGGACACAAACAAAGGCAGAAAACCCTCTTGCCTTAAATGTGCTGCAAATCTAGGTGAAAAAAAAGAATACTGATAAACAGAAAATACAATGAGGAACTTGATGGTGAGTAAGCACTAAATTGTGTTCTGCAAACTACAAATGCTATTAAGTACAACAGAAAGCAGAGAATAGATCAGGGGCACTTCAATGAAAAATGGTTCAGAAATTGAATCCATACCTCAGTTAAGGATTACGTTCAGAGGTAAGTATAGAAAAGTCTATGCTTAGGTGAATGGCACTTTGCCATAGATGAACATTTCTCTAAAAGAATCAATATTGTTTTAAAGTAATCAAAAACATCCTTGGATCTCTAGTAAAAACAATAAAAATAGAATAAATGCAATATGTTGTATGAAAAATGGTTTAACCAATAAGAAGGAGGTTAGAATACAAAATCTACATAAATTTTTACACTACTATACACTAACAACAAACTATACAAAAAGGAAATTTTAAAAATCTATTTACAATAGCATCAAAAAATAAAAATTAAGTACTTAGGAATAAATTCAAATAAGAATGTGTAAGATCTGTATGCAAGACATTATAAAACATTGATAAAAAATTGAAAAAGAGACAAACAAATGGAAAGATACGTCATGTTTATGGGCTAAAATATCTAATATTATGGATTCAGTGCAATCTGTTATCAAAATTCCAGTGGCACCCTGGCTGGTAGCACAGTGGATAAGGCACCGGCCTGTGAACCCAAAGGTTGCTGGTTCAATTCCTCAGCCAGGACACATAATGAGGTTGCAAGCCAGGTCCTCAGCCAGTTCCATAGCTGGAGGCAGGTGAAAAAGGCAACCATACATTGATGTTTCTGATGTTTCTCTCCCTTTCTACCTCTCTCTATAAAAATAATAAAATAAAATAAATTTTTAAATTTCCAATGGCATTTTTCACAGAAATAGAAAATAATCCAAAAATTTGTAAGGAACTACAAAAAAACCCTAAATATACCAAAGCAATCTTGAGAAGCAACAGCAAACCTGGCGACATCACACTTTCTAATTTTAAAATATACTACATGGCTATCATAATCAAAACAGCATGGTACCAGCATTAAAACAAACATAGATACCAATGGAACAAAATAGAGCCCAGAGATAAATCCATGTATTTATGGTCAATTGATCTCTGACACATATGCCAAGAATACACAAAGAGAAACAGGCAGTCTTTTTAATAACTGATATTGATAAACATTTTCCACATGCAGAAGAATGAAATTGAACACTACCACAGTCCATGTACAAAAATGGATTAATTAAGTATTTGAATGTAATACCTGAAACCATAAAGAAGAAAAGATACCTTTTGACATTGGTGTGGGCAATGATTTTTTTTTTTTTTTTTTTTTTTTGGATATGATCCCAAAAGCACAATTCAATGCCAGAGAGGGTCAATGTAACCAAAACAAATCCCCAAAATAAAAATATTAAGTCCTCAGTTCTACACCCTTGCCATGTAAATGCCCTCTTTTTATGATTACCACGAAGTTCCTTAATCTGACCACTGCTCCAACATGGAAGAGCAAAACCACATTGCCCTGACAGCCCTCTATGTTCTGCTTTCTCTCCACCTAGAATTCTTATTTTTATTAACCCTCAGGCTACCTTTTACTCCCTTCTAAAAGTGCTATGATGGTTATTGCTGTCTTACACAGCCAGTTCTTCCTCGATTTCTGATCAATTTCTCATTGATCCAGCCCAGATGCCTGTCCATGGAGCAGCATTGGCAGCATGAATGTTCTATTTCTGACTCTGTCAGAGGAAGCAGTGGGAAAGCTCGTGGAACAGTGTTTATAGTCTGCAGTAGCATCCATGGTGTCTGAGGCCTTCACACTCACCACTCATTTACCCAGAGCAGCTCCCATTCATGGTAAGGGCCTTATATGGGTGCATCATTTAAAATCCTTATACCATATTTTTATAGTACCTTTTCTACATTTAGCTCTGTTTAGGTATGCATATACTTAATATTGTGTTCAGTTGCTTACAGTATTCAGTACAATAAATGTTATACAGCCTAGGAGCAACAGGCTATGTCATATAGCCTAGGTGTGTAGCAGGTGTGGTAGTAGGCCAGACCATCTAGGTTTGTGTGAATGCGCTGTGTGGTGTTCACACAATGACAAAATCACCTAATGACGTATTTCTCAGAATGTATTCCCATTGCTAAGTGACATATGACTGTCAGTTGAGGCAGCTGGGGGTGGAGATATGCTAAGGTGACAGTCTCCCACTTAATAAGACATGAGGAAATCATACCCCGTGTTTAAAACCGAGTCTGTATTACACTACAGAGCTTCTATTATTAAGGTACTTTCACATATGTTATCTTAACTAATTCTTCCTATGCTTAAAGATTTTGAAAAATAATATACAGTAGCCCTACAAGACAGATATGATGGCTTTTCTATTAACAAGAGGGTAAGTTTCAGAAAATATTTTTTAAATTGTAATAAGTCAACACTGTAAGCCACAGAGAGACAAATTCAAATTTGAAATGATTTGAACCAAAGTCCACGTTAATAAAGATTGCATTTGACTTAAGGTCAGGAAAAGACACCAATATATTTTATAAAAGAATCAAATTTACACAGTTTCCAATGGGAATATGAGTTCAAGATTTGAATCAAGGAAGGTAAAACATAGTAGGTATAATTGTACAGTGAGCATTTAGAGTTGAATGTAATGTATATATGAATAGACCTGATTGGTTACAAGTTATGTGAAATGGGGGTGATCAAAGTGGTTAGTGGACTGTAAATGTCATATGGATCAGCAATCTAAACAGGTGGGGGACAAGGGGGAACAGAAATAGAGGACCTGAGAGTTCCTTCTGAATTTTGAAGGCCTGTCTTTTAAGGGGAATTAGAGTGATTAAGGACTGGCTGGTTCATTGAGAAAGGCAGTTGTTGAGTCAACGTAAAGAGAAACTTCACACCAAAAATGAAACGGGCACTTGGATAGCAGTGAGGTTCTCACATGGAAATACGCCCAGGCAGAAGCTAAAGAAACATCTGTACATGCAAATCAACTGTGGATCGCTAAAACAAGCCACCAATACGGTAGAGAAATAGCACATGGACTGGAGAGGTTCCATTTTGCCCATTCATATCTGGTTTCAATTCTTCACCTTGCTTCAGGCTGATGTGACCACAGCCAGTGGGCTTCCCCACTCCCTGTGGCTGTCCGTGGGTTTCAAACACCAGAAGCAAGCACTGGGCAGAGAGGGGTGGGGGGAGGGTAGAGAGAGAGAGAGAGAAACCTCCACTATCCCACCTGACTCTGCAGGTGGGGCCATCTAAGTCCTGCAGCACCTTCCACAGGTCACACCCCCTTCTCACCATCAGCCTAAGAGTATAACTAGTAACAGCACTGTCACCTGCTTTGGGGTCCTGCCCACACATTTGTAAATCATTCTCTTATTAAAATCTCTTCACATTGCTCAATGTGAGTGGCCACCTGTCCCCTTCTGGAGCCCTCACTGATTCAATCAATGTCTCGGAGAGGCCCCTAACGGCCAGTTGACACTTGGAAAGATGCTCAACAGCATTATTAATCATGGACATGCCAAATAAAACCAAACAATATCATTTCATATCCACTAGACTGGTGGAAATTAAACACTTGACAGTAACAAGTTTGGCAAGACTGCGGAACAGTGGGTACTCTTGTGAACTAAGGGTGGGAGTATAATTTGATACAACCACTTCAGAAAAACAATTTGACATTTCCTAGGAAAATGGAAAATATGCATAGCTTATGGTCTAGTTATTCTATTTGCAGGCATAGACAAGACTGTACATTCTAGTGACATTTATAATTTTTAAAAAAACAGGAACAGACAACCCAAATGTCATTAACAAAAGAATAGAAAAATAACATCATTGACTCCTCACAAGATGATATACTATTCAGCAATGGAAAAAATAATAAAGTAAAGATATACGCATCAGCATAGTTGAAGCTCAAAACATGATATTGAACAAGAAAAGCAATTTTCAGAACACCTTCTACACCATTCATGTGTATAAAATACAAAGGCTGGCAAAACAAAATGACACCTTGTTTCAAGGAGACACACATATGTGGCAAATCTATAAAGACAAGCAGAGGGGTGATAAGACATCTGAGATGTGATTTACTTCTGGTGCACAGGGGATTGTGGAAGTGCAAGTAAGGGCGCCAAGGGGGACTGGTAAAGACTATCTCCCAGATTGAACTGGGAGGTATTTTAATTACCATTTTACTATCTTGTACTTTACATTGATTTTAGATATTCTTTTGTATGTATTCAATGTATTTAAGATTTTTAAAATTTTATTATTTTCAGGGAGAAGGACAAAGAGGGAGGAAGAAAGGGAGAGGCATCAATTTATGGTTGCCTTTCACCTGCCTCCAGCTACAGACCTGGCTGGAGACCTGGTTGCAACATAGTTATATGCCCTGGCTGGGAATTGGACCAGCAACCCTTGGGTTCACAGGCCATTGACCATCCACTGAGCCACACCAGTTAGGGCTGTATGTGTTCAATTTTTAACACAAATATTAAAGGGGAAGTTAAAGAAAGGGGCCTAGAATAAAAACATGAAAAATCATTATTAACAGATTATAAGAGAACTCAGGCACTGTGTTAGTTTTATATTGCTGTGTAAGAAATTACCACAAACTTAGTGGCTTAAAACAAAACAAATGCATGTCTTTCTACAGGTCAGCAGCCTAGGCACTTCTTTGCTGGGTCCTCTCTCACAATGATGTGATACAAAGAGGACTTCCTTGGCTCTCCATATTTAGTGGGTTCTATCATTAGTTGCTACTGCTTATTTTCTTCATTGCACCTACCACTATTTTATTTATTTGTTCACTTATTAATTTCTGTGTTTCTCCCACCCACAGAGTAAAAGCCCCATGAGGACATGATTATGGCATAGACAGTCAGAAGTGACAAGTGACTTCTCTGGATCAAACAGTGAAGAGCCAGGGTGCCTCTCCTGTCCCAATTATTTCCTGCCATAGAGACTCTTTATACCTGTTCCAGGTGATGCAGCCATATGGAAGGCCTCCATGAGCAAGAATGGACTTTTGTTGTATTATTGAGAGCTCATTTTGGGTCCAGAGTCTACCATATCCTAGACTGAAGTTTTTCAGGATTGTACCTTCAATATTTAAAAGCATGTCTAGTACACTGTAAGTCTTCATTAACATCTGTTGGGAAAAGAAAGAAAGACAATGGCCAGATAGAAAGGGGGAGGGAAAGGGAGAGGGAAGGAAGAAAGGGAGGAAGGAAGGAAGGAAGGAAGGAAGGAAAGAAGGAAAGAAGAAAAGAGGAAAGGGGAGAGAAACCAATTGGCCCTGGGTAAATGTAACACTCAAGAAGACTTGTATTTATACAGTGGTTCCCCATTCCCTGTGTGCACAATGAGGTACCCGTGCACACTCCCACAGTTTGGAGCTCTAAGACCTGACTACCTGCTTTACCATTTACTAGCCATGTGACCTTGAGCAGGTCACTCACCTCTCTGATTTCCCTAATCTGTAAAATAGGCATAATAAATAACATTGGTCCCATTTTGCAAAGTTGTTGTGACAATAAATGTGTAAGCATTCTCCAAATGCTTTATAAACTATTAATCAATATACAAATAGGAAGTGTTTTGTAGTTCTGTTTTCTTTGGTTTTATTTTGGGCTAAATTAATTTGTATATGTGCTGCTGAAGCAAGCACTGGGCTGAATTAATTAAACAGAAAGTTACAGAATATTGTGAGTAAAGAATGAGAAAACAAGTGGTACACTTGTAAACAGTGTTTACCAGGGCCCCATTTCATTTTTTTCAAGTATTTTGTCATTATTGGTCCCATCCAGAAAATGTAAGAGTCAGTGGTAAACAGTGAGTCACACTAGGTCAGCTTCTATATGGAAATGTATAAATATATTTGATCTAATTGCAACTGAATCAAAACTATTTCTTATGTGTTTGTCATCAATAAAATTGTGGGATACCATTATTTTTAAATGCCAACAATGTGGAAGAATATTCTATATAACAAGGGGTGGTAGAGACCAGATCAAAAAGATTTAAGAGCACTGGCCTACAAAAAAATCTTGGTAGAACCTGGGTCAGGAGCACAAGGATTGACATAGTTCCTAGTTAGAGCATTTCATTTCTCATTGTGCTATTAGGGAAATTAAAAGCTGAAGAAATCCAAAGACACACCCCGTAAAAATTAATGAATGCTTTTCCTGTTAAAAACATAGAAAATGAGAGTTATATCAATAACTATGTAGGGAAAGCATATCAGAGAGAGATTGCCTTTAAGAAGCAGTGTGTCTGCTTATACAGAGTAGGCTGAACTATACCCCTAAAACAAGTCAATCTGTTCTCAAGTACCCTTGGTACCTACTCTATGTCCAGCATGGTGTCTTAGGGGCAGAAAGATTAAAATCTTCCTAGATTCTGAATGACAGACACATCCTAATGTTTGAGATTATGAATGTTAAGATGAGTAATCAAATATGTATTTAATATTAGGTCCATGTGTTTTAAAAATCTTGTTTATATGTATATATTCAGGACTCACTGATAAATTAAACAGAAATCAACAGAAATCATGAGTTGACGCACACTCTATAAGCTTCGCTGTTCATGGAGTAGAATAAGTCCTCATGAATAGATTCTCTTGACCATAAAGCACAAACAGCTATTCTCCACGAAACAAGCAAAGTCTTCTTTTAACACCATTTTCATACACAGATTTTGCATTTTTGAGTTCATTGGCTTCTGATCTTCATTTGATAATTACCTTGATTGGGTTTTTCACCAAGCACAGGAGTACTGGATTTCTTTCAACAAGAAGCCCTCATTTCATTGACCTTATTATAAAATATATTTATGATTTTACTTTAAAGTGCTACAGCATAGTGTGTGTGTGTGTGTGTGTGTGTGTGTGTGTGTGTGTGTGTAGTGCCCATGACTCATTTTTAGGATCTGAAATTTTAAGTCAATCTGACTTTAGAACTAAGGATGGTAAAGTCAGATATTTTTAACATGTCAGTATGGGCAATTAACTATTTCATTTTCTGGATGGGACCAATAATGGCAAAAAACTTGAAAAAAATGAAATGGGGCCCTGGTTGGTGGGTCAGTGGATAAGGCGCTGGCCTGTGAACCCAAAGGTCACTGGTTCGATTTCTCAGCCAGGGCACATAATCACGTCTCCAGCCAGGTCTCCAGCCAGGTCTGTAGCTGGAGGTAGGTGAAAGGCAACCACACATTGATGTTTCTCTTCCTCTCTCCCTTCCCCTCTCTCTGAAAATAATAAATAAAAATCTTAAAAAACATGAAATGGACTTTATTCCTAAACTACCATGTTTAACTTAATTGATGATAAAGTGGAGTCCAAACTCAACTTGGGAATTAAGTCCCATGAGAAATAGGACAGTGTTAATGGTGCTTTGAAAACACTTTCTTTGCCCCTTTCTAGCTAAAACCAATGTCTGGGCCTGTGCTAGTGGATGCTTGGGCAACTTTGACTTTAGGCTGGTGCTAGCCTAAGGGATATTGACAGCACTTAAGCATCTCCAATAGCCAGAAATAGCTCTTTATCTTTTCCTGAATCAAAGGTCACATATCCTTCTGTGGCTGTCCCCCAAAGCCCACGTTCTGGTGTGAAATGACTATAGCTCTCAGCTCATCTGCAGACTATAGGTAGATGAAAGGCCAGTAACAAACTCATTACCTCTTTCTAAATTCATATGAATTCCACTCACTTTTCTGAGTTTCCCGTTGATAATTCAGCTATTATGTGCCCCACAAGGAAGTGTTTGCCAGAATCTTATTATAAAAATTTTATGGTATTAAAACAGGTTTTATATACAAGTATAATTTCTATCAAGGGAGAATAATCCACCATCAAGTTTCTTGGAAGTTTTATTGAGAGTTCTAGTTATTATAGCAATAATTTTCAGATAAAATCAATAGACTTTATTAACAGTTTTTGTTATATTTCCAGAGCTGTCTCAATGGCAATAAAATGTATTTTAAACTTCATATTTCTGTAAATGAGTCCAGTTTTTTGAGCTGAGATCATTTATCTAACAGTGTACATGTTTAGCTTTGTCCTGTAATTCATCAGTTACTCATCAGCCTTATTATCCCACAGAGTGAATGACTGGCTTGGGGAAAGTCTTGCTGGGCCTATTGGGGTTGGGATGGTGGTAGGGAATAAGCCCATGAAAGCAGACGAAAAGCCATACCATCCTCCACCTTCAGAACAACTGGGAGTTGTGAATAAACATATACGAAACAAGATCTTTAACAAGTGGACCTAATATATAATGAATTTTGGGGGATTTGTTCACTTTTCTGTGACAAGCATGGAAGCATCCAGGTT
Organism: Noctilio leporinus; assembly: GCA_004026585.1. Lineage (NCBI taxonomy): Eukaryota > Metazoa > Chordata > Mammalia > Chiroptera > Noctilionidae > Noctilio > Noctilio leporinus. The sequence continues at coordinate 77,398 of PVIW01001437.1, read as the reverse complement.
CCAAATAACAAAGCCGAGTTTGTACAGCACTGAATGAAGGCTCTGTCTGGTTAGTATCTGGACAATTTAGGCAGTATAGATTATCTGGCATGACTATCAGAGCCTCAGATTGAAATGAAATTTGCTTGTCCACTCATCTTAAATTAACCAAATCATTTTCTAGGCTGTACTTGGCTGAGTGCTTTGCAAATGCAACATCCAAGAATAGTAATAACAGGCCACATAATGCACCAGCAAACCCTTAATCTCTGACCCTGATTTCTATCATTTTAAAACTGAGCTAATGCCTACCTTGCAGGGTTATTAAGAGAATATTTTTGCATCATTTGGGCTGGCAGTAAGCACTCAATGATTATTTGCCAAATAGATGACTTCAAAGTGCTAGCTAAGTACATTTTTGAAACTCCCATTGGAAACCTAAGTATATTGGCTTGGGAAGGCCAATATATAAACACTTGGACACAAACTAGTTTATTCAAATTAGGTAACCCATCAAATTGTCCAAGTGTGCCCTGGGTATCATGTCCTGGCTAAGAAATTTTGAAGTTGCTGAGAAGAGAAATTCACTACGAACAGACCCTTAACTGGGGTAGAGTAGCAATACGGAGAGGAGACAAAAAAATTAATAAGAACAGAAAGACTGAGCAGGACCTTCTTCCAGGTGGTCGTGCCTATGGTCTGGCCCACACAACACAACATCCTCCTGAGGCTACAAACATTACCATCCAGGGGAAAGCAGATCTTGTGCACCACCGTAAACCCTGTGCCTTTGGGCTCCACATCGTGTAGGAAAACTCTGCTATGTGATGCATTTCATTCCTTTCAGAGAATTAATGCCAGGCTGCCTTCTTTAGTGGGACTGTATTAAAAGTATTTGAAAATATATTTTATTGTTGTGTACCCTAGACACTCTGCTGCTTTTAAATATTGAATTCACCACTCCAGATTTAGAATGAAAAACATGCCTTTGCTCCCATTTCAAGCCTACGCTTCTTTTTAAGTATGTTTTATTGATTATACTATTAAAATTGTCCCCCATAGCCTGGCTCCTCATTTTCTCCAGCAACCCCTCCCACCTTAGTTCATGCCCATGGGTCACGTGTGTAAGTTCTTGGGCTTCTTCATTTCCTACAATATTCTTTACATCCCCCCTGTCTATTTTGTTCCTAAAAATTATGGTTCTTAACCCTTGCATCATATTCCACTATTTTCCCTGTTTCCTCTCTCAAATGATAATCCTCCAAATGATCTCCATAACTATGATTCTATTCCTTGCCTGGCTGTCTGCTCAGGGTTGTTTTTTTGTTAGTTTGTCCTGTTTCACTTTTGTTTCAGTTGTTTATAGTTGTGAATTTGTTACATTTTTAATGTTCATGGTTTTGATCTTTTTCCTAAATAAGCCCCCTTAACATTCCATGTAATAATGGCTTGGTGATGATGAACTCCTTCAACTTCACCTTGTCTGGGAAGCACTTTATCTGCCCTTCCATTCTAAATGCTAGCTTTGCTGGATAGAATAATCTTGGTTGTAGGTTCTTGCTTTTTCATCACTTTGAATACTTCTTACCAGTCCCCTTTTTTTTTTTTTTTTTTAAGAGTATTTTGGGGTTTTTTGTTAGTTGGTTTGTTTAAGATTTTATTCATTATTTTTAGAGACAAGGGCAGAGAGGAAAGAAGAAAGGGAGGGAAGCATCAATGTGTGGTTGCCTTTCACCTGCCTCCAGCTACAGACCTGGCTGGAGACCTGGCTTGCAACCTGGTTATGTGCCCTGGCTGGGAATTGAACCTGTGACCCTTGGGTTCTCAGGCCAGCACCAATCCACTGATTGCCAGTCCCTTCTGCAGAGTTTCTTTTCAGAGAAATCAATTGATAGTCTTAATAAGAACTCCTCTGTAGGTAACTCTTTGCTTTTTTCTTGCTGCTTTTAAGATTCTCTCTTTATCTTTAACCTTTGGCATTTTAATTATGATGTATCTTGGTGTGGCCCTCTTTCGGTCTAACTTGTTTTGGACTCTCTGTGCTTCCTGCATTTGTAGGTCTTCACCAAATTAAGGAAGTTTTCTTTTTTTTTTCCAAGTAAGTTTTTAATTTCTTGCTCTTCACTGTCACCTGGCATCCCTATGATTTGGATGTTAGCACATTTGGAGTTGTCCCAGAGGTTCCTAAGCCTCTACTTGTGTTTTTATATTCTTATTTCTTCTTTCTGTTCTGGTTGAACATTTATTTCCTCCATATGTTCCAAGTCATTGATTTGAATCCCATCTTCCTTCCGTTCACTGTTGGTTCCCTGTGGGTTTTTCTTTATTTCACTTAGTGTACCCTTTATTTATATTTCTTTATATTCTTGCCATACTCAATGAGTTCTCTGAGCATCCTGATCACCAGCGTTTTGAATTCTGCATCTGATAAGTTGGCTCTCTCCATTTCATTTAGTTCTTTCTCTGGAGTTCTGTTCTTTCATCTGGGCCATGTTATTTCTCTGTCTCCTCAATTTAGCCACCTCTCTGTGTTTGTATTATACAGAGGTGGAGCTGCTTTTACTCCTTATCTTAGCAGCATGGCCTAGGTAGAAAAGGCCCAGTAAATGTGTGGGGTAGAGACTTAGGTGTCAGGGCAGGGCAACCTGCTTCACTGCTTTGTGGCTTCATGGACAATCCTGCTGCCTGGCTTCTGGAGGTCTGCCTGGCACTTGACCTGTTTCCGGTCACTCCACCCACCTTTCATGTGACTGGCACCCTTCTAGCTGCTGCCCTGGTGGTGAGTCCCTACATTCTGTCTGAGCTGAGCCTTTAAGTGGTGAAATCTAGCCATTTCTTCTACTACACCTACACCCACTGGTTTTTATAGCCAGAGGTATTGGGTATTTATCTTCCTGGTGCTGAAATCCTGGGCTGTGTAATCTGGCCTGGGGCTGTGATTATTCACTCCCAAGGTACCTCTCCTGATTTGCATGCAGACGTGAATTCTCCTGACGTGAATGCAGGACCTTTCATTCTGCCACCACCACCTCTGCTTCTTTGCACCACACTGTCTTTCTGCCCCTCCTGCCCATCTGGATGAATGTGGCTTCTTTAAATCCTTTGTTGTAGGACTTCTATACAGCTCAGTTTTCTGACATTTCTCAGTATTATTAGTTTCTGGTTGTAATTCTGCAGTTGTGCAAGGAGACAAAGCATTTCCACCTCTACCTTCATCTTGACCGGAAGTTCAGGCCTATACTTCTCCACTGGACTAACAAGTAGATGATGGCTGCAAAGTAAGCCTGTGCTAGTCAACTATTTGCTATGTAGCATTTGCATCAATGTGAGCGAAAGGTTTATGTGGTCCATGTAAATCTATCTAAAATTTTGCATCAGGCACCATAAAATAATAGGCCAATTAGTTGACACTTAAGAAGCTGATCATTTTCCGTATTTCCTCGGTACTTTAAAACAGGAGAGACTGTCTTTAATTCAAGTTTAAACTTGCTGGTTTCTAAAGTGATAAAAATTGGTGGTGACATGGCAAATTATCTACCATGAGGCATAATCATATCATAGTTCCTTCCATTTGCACCATTCAATTTGATTGCCTTTTGTTTCAGGCATCCTTTATAAGTTTCATATTTGTGTTTGTTTTGTGAAAAGAACTAAAAAGAAGTTTTCGTTATCTGTGTCATCCAAGACTCCAGGCATCTCTCTTTCATGTCTTTACTTGTGAGGATGACATGACCGCTTGAGCAATGAAAGCCATACAGAGTATGAGGACAATGTCACCTGCAGTGATTATTGCAAAGCACCACATAACCACAAACTGCCCTTTCCAAGCCTTGATTTTTGCACATGCGGAAATGTAGAGGATAACAGAGTTAACGAGTGTCAACATCAACAGCAATAAAATAAACTAAAAACCTTCTTTTCCCAACAGTGTGGTCTTAGCACAAATTGGGCTGTATTTTATCCTCCAGAATTTAAAGTTTTGTTTTAAATTCTGCACATCACAGCCATACTAAATATCCCCTAAGACAAGACGCAGGACTGCTGAGTAAGACCCCTGCAAATCAGCAATGCTTTTTCATAAGACCAACATCCATAATTTATATCTGCATACAATTAGCCTGTTTACATTTATACATTTTCCGTTTGCTTTTATGTGAAATATTCTACAGTATACTTGGTAATGCATTCAGAATAACCTTTTTAAAACAAAGACTGCAAGACCAAATGGGTTATAAAATCCAATACCTAATAAATACTTTATATATGAATAAAATGTTTTCTTAATCAGAAGCAGTTTATTTGTATTTGAGATGGCCTCTCTTGACTCCTAAGCCAGTGGCCTGGTGCCATGTGGCTCTTGTTTTTTAAAGGTATCCAAGGGGAAAAAATTACTGCACTTCTTGACTATTTCATTTGCACACAACTATCACATCCTTTCTTTTATCACCATTAGATCACTCTGAGGATAATTTTTGTGACTTTTGCCAAGTTGATCCTTTATATTAACATGATAGCAAGAAAAAATCAGTCATCTATTAATTTACTATTCATGGCATCAAAATTCCAAATTCCCTCAGTATATTTAGCCTAATAAGTGGATTTTGCTATTAGATGTACACAGCAGAGAGGGAATTTCACAAGCGAGTTTAGCAATTCACCTGCAGTGGTCTGGATGTTTAGAGACTTGACCATGTTGGTGTCCTGGAGTGGGCCAATAAGCAAGATCCTTCATCAGTATCATCCCTTCAACGGGCTCATTCATCTCCCCTTTTCACTGGGCAACTAGAACAGTGTGGACCTGAGACATAAGTTTACCTACAATCAGGAGAGACACAGACACTCAAAATTACCTTTCATTGCTTCATAAAAGCTTAGCTGAACTGCTAATCATTCCAAACAAAATATTAATTGGCCAAACTTGGGATAAATGTATCTCCATTCCCCTTGATTCTTCAATTTTAGTCCAACCCTAGTCTGAGCCAGCAGACAAGGCTTCCTGTGGGCAGGCAGGACTCAGGGTGAAACATTCTCTGATCTACCAGCCAGTCAAGCAACCCTATCATCCATCCCACTTTCTCACATTCAGTTCTTTCTTATGTTATCTATTCTTCTCTCTAAAAAAAAATCATTTTGCCTAACTCATGAGACGCTCTCAGACCATTGGGTCACAGTAGGTCATAGCATTCACCCTATTAGTCCCCTTCTCTCTGTTGCAATCGTCCTTTCCTCATTTTGCAATAATCCTTTGTAATAAGGCCTCTCCTTATTAAGTCAAGATTTGTTTGCCTGTGACAAAGCTCCTACCTGAATACTGAGGAAGAACCTATAGAGAAATATGGTTGGTTTGTTTGTCTGTGTTTTGGTGAGAAGGATAGCATTGGATTGCAAATTGATACAGACCCTTGTCCTTTCCTGATTCTGGCTTCCTTGCTCACCTTTTGTAGAGACCACTCCCTGCTTACCAGCGTCATCCTAAGGGAGGCAAATTCAGCAGCTGGAAGATAGCAACCTGCCTCAGTCATTCCATGCCTAACTTTAAAAAATGAATTCTTACAGCGACAGGGGCATAAAAGCCTTACTTGATTGCAGTTATCAATAAAATTGATGAGAAAAAAAAAAGCTCTCTAATAAAAGAATCACTAGAGTATGTATGAGTTTTGAGAAGTTGATGTTATAAAAACTCACATTTAGACAACACAGGAAGTAAAGAAGTCATTGGAAGTCTTATTGGAAATATCTCCTAGTATATTACTTAATTAACTCATTTATTCATCCATTTGTTTATTTATTCATTCAAATAAATACTACTAAGGTCTCTGTAAATGCCAGGTAATATGCTAATACTTGGAACTCAACAGTAAGCAAGGTAGACCAGACATCTGCCCTCACAGAGTTTGAGCAAGAATGCATTTAAAGTGGATTTTAAATATGAATCAATGTACAGAAATTGATATGCACATAAATTGTAGGGTGAGTTGTACCTGTCCATGCAAAGAATGCCTTATCTGATGGGCTAGAGCATATAATGAGTCAGTAGGCCTCCAACTTGAGTTCTTAAGACTTTTTCCTTCTTGTTATTAAACTGCACATCCATGAGTTTTCTTTTTTTAATCTAAAACCAGTAACTGTCTTTTTTTTTATTTGAGAAAATGGGAATTGATGTTAAATGAAATATTAGATAAACAAATTACATGTCAGTGAAGGAGCACACACATTTTCCTTGGACACTGTTGGTGTCAGTATATAATATATGTCAGTATGAAGGTACTTGAAATTTCTTGACATGTATTAGAGAGCTTTCCTTCTGGATGTTAGAGATTTCATTCTGAGAATGTCAATGAGGAATAAAATTCTGCATAAGTAACTACAGTTACTATTGATTACATTTTCCATTGGGAAAAATCAGTTACAGGATGTTTTCATGTATTTTTTAGAATGAAAAATGTGCTCATAACGAAATTCAAAAATGTCTGCTGTGCTACTTTGACGACAGGGCTACTTTTATCCTTGTTTGTTTGTTTACACACACTCTGTTCTAGTCAGGATTTAAAGCAGCTGCCTCTCATTTTCGTGGCTTTCAGCATACACATACTTTATTTGTTTGTGATCAGTAATTAAAATTATTATATCCCAGACCATAGCATGTGATTGTGCAATCACTTTTAGTTCTGCTTTTTGCATTCATCAGAATTTAACATTATGTGCGTATGTGATTCTTTATTCATTTGCACAACTGTACAGGAAAAGCCACTCTGCCAAAGCAGACAGGAAGATCTGAAGAGATGAGAGGACCCCAAAACAGAAAGGAAATGCAGACTTTTAATAGAAAACTGGAAACATATTAACCTGAAACACTAAATACTGTTCTACCCCTGAAGTGAACCAAATGTACCAGCTATGATGTTAGCATAAATATCAATGCATCCTGGTATTATAGGCCCTTCCTGCAGCAAAGATGTCATAGAATGGGGTAAAGTGGGCATTAGACATTAAATCCAGGGTTTATGGGTTTCTTTGAGATTTTGATGAAATTTTTAGACCATCCCCTTAGACACTGTTAATATAAAACTTAGCACACTATTTATTTATTTATTTTAAAAGATTTTATTATTTTTAGTGAGAGGTGAAGGGAGAGAGGCAAGAGGGAGAGAGACATCAATGTGTGGTTGCCTTTCACCTGCCTCTAGCTACAGACCTGGCTGGAGACCTGGCCCACAACCTGGTTATGTGCCCTGGCTGGGGAATCAAACCAAGGACCTTTGGGTTTGCAGGCCAGCACCTTATCCACTGAGCCACCAGCCCAGGTTTAGCATACTATTTTAGAAAGTACAGAGATTCTTCAAACCTTTCCATGGATCGTATAGATTTAGAGAAACTAAACTAGTATCATGTAGAAACAGACAAAGAACTAAGATGAAAACTGAATGACATCAGCCATCCATGTTTCAATGATTTTTAGATTATGTCTGACATTGAGTCTACTTATCCCCTTAAAAGGAAATAGATTTCTACTTCCTTCAATGGGAGAAGAATTTCAAAGAAGACACAAATTGGAATATATACTGTATGTTCCCAAATTAGAGAGATGGATAGATGTGGATGGCTAGACAGATAACACAATAGATATAAATGAATAGATGACAGACAGACAGACATAGCAGTAATGGTAGGATAGATCCTACTATTATATATACCACATTTATTATCTTCATAACAATCTAATTATAAGGGAACAGTTTTGTTCATGATTAGCTTTCTGTTTCAAGTCTGTTTCTTTCTATCAGAAAGTAGGCTCCTTGTGAGCAGGGGGCGGTTTCTCTTACTACTGCCATGCCTAGAAGGTGGTCTGGCATAAAATACATTCTAATGAATATTTATGGATGGAACAAATAAGTATAGTTGAAGAAGTGATCTTGTTCCTCAGTAGATGGGTCATAGATGATATTCTCTTTGTTGTTTGCTTGTTTGTTTTACTGGTTTTTAAAATATTCTTTGTGGGGTTTTGTTTCTTTATTTTTGATTTTTCTATAATGTGCATGAATTTCTTTTTTAAATAAGAAAAAATATTTTAATAAAATATTCAGATTATCAGAATGTTAGAAATTATTCCTTTAACTATCCCAGAAGGTGAATTTAGAGCTGATAATTTCTGGAAATTCACCAACAGCATCTCACCTTAGGCTGGGAAGAAAATACAAGCAAATGTAACAAAACCTCTAGCTATGCATAAACTTTAAAAGTTATTTACTGTATTTTTTTTTTTAGTGCTCCTCTTCTCTGATGGGTCTTTGAGGAATGGATAGTAGAATACATGAAGGAGAGGATGAAGTATTAAAGAGACAGAGGACTCGTTAGGAAGAGGCAAATTTGACCCTTTTATTTCTATTTCTGTAACATAAATCTGTACACAACACTATTAGAGGAAATATTTTTTAAAATAAGTTTAAGGGGAATGATCATAACAAGAAACACAAGAATGTTAATAGAATTTAAGAAATAGAGATGAGTCCTGCCTGCTGCCCTTCCACCCAACACATTTTAGTATTTTCCATGTTTTCTATACTTTAAAAATATTACTTTTTGAAACAAAAATACCTATAAACATTGAAAAACCAATTTAATGCTATAGTTATGAAATGGGATATTAATTTGAAAATTCTAGAAAAAAATATTTAAAACACATACAGAAACACTAAGAAGTTACCAAAATAGCATAATTCAGATTTGATAGGAAATACTAAGTAGAGAGCTCAATTGGTCAATAAAAGAGAGTAGAAGATGTTGACTAAAAATTTTAATTAAAGACAAATAAATGTGCACACATTGTCATGGCAGAGGACTTTAACTTGTCCCAAGTTTCTGAAAACTTTGATGATGGCTTCCTGCCTGCTATGGATTACATTTTGCATTTATTTTGGAGACCTCAAGTGGTTAAAATAATTGCTGCTTGTACTGGGAAAATTGAAAGTAATTTGTTTCTAGCTGATGTTAGAAAAGAGTAAGAACCCCCAGCCAGTGTAGCTCAGTTGGTTGTATCATGAACCAAAAGGTCTCTGGTTCAATTCCTGGTCAGGGCACATGCCTGGGTTGCGGGTTTGCTCCCCAGGGGTGTGTGCAAGAAGTAACACATCAATGCTTTTCTCACATCAGTGTTTCTTGCCCTCTCTTTCTCATTCCCTTCCTCCCTCTCTAAAATAAAATTAAAAAATGAAGTAAAATATTAAGTAAAAAGAAGAAAAGTAAGATTTACAATATGATACACTATCAAAACCAAAGGCACTTCAACTAAAGGGACAGCTTCTTCATCCAGTTTATGCTTCTAACCTGCTGCACCAGGAACAGCAGTGGGCTGAGAAACCTGATACAGTGCTGAGAACAGGAATTCAGTATTGATTGCAGGATCTTGTGGAGTAAGTAAGAAATGGTTAACATAGGGGTTTAAGAAAGAGTGGAACCATTGATAGTAACTAATCTAATAATGTACAAATATTAAGAGGCCCTCCTTGCTTGAGATTGGTTCCCAGCCCAGGACCCCATGAGGGCTCTAGGATGACGTGACTAGGAGCAGATGGTGGTGACTTGCCAGGTGTCCTGTGACGATGGCAGCCATCTGACTCTGCCAGAGATGATGGAGTAAGAGAGGAAGCAGTTTCCAGACCACAAAGTTCCCCAGAGCTAATCCTGCGGAGCTCATCTAGTTATCCTGACACAGGAAAAGAAAAGGGCCCTTCATTCTTTGTCTGAGCTGTCCTTCATGTGCAGGAAAGCCACCAGCTTTATTCCCTTGCCCAGCCCATGCCCTGCGTTCCACCATCTCTAAGGGCAAGAGAAAGGGAAGATCACAAAGTGAGAATTTAGGGTGAATTTCTCATGAAAACCAAGGGCGTGGGGAAGGAGAAAGCCCCCCAAACACTCAATAAAATATTTCCTTCCATGTCCTCATTCTAAACTACCAACTTATATAAAGACAAATCACTTTATAGTCATCAAAGATCATCTATTATTGAAACAAATTCTGGAATGAATAGAGCCTGTATTTTCTCCCACCTGGTGTACATTGTGTATTACATCTTAGGCGTAATCACCGTTGAATTGCCTCCCTTGGCCAAAGTTTTGTGTCTGATCCTTTTTTATTACCACTCTACTAGCTCTCTGCTCTATTATAGGCTATATGCTAATGGCTGGCTTCTGAAGGCAAATGGTGCTTTGTGAATATGTAACACTGTGGAAGCCTACTGTGCTTGTTCTATGAATCAACAACCACTTCATCTAAGCAGCCTATGAGCTTCTCAGCATTGTTTCTGTCAGCCAGGGATTAAGCCGAAAATGGTCTAAGCCATTTTGAGCAAGAACAGGTTAAAATGTTGGTATTTTAAGATCTTTAATAAGTGAAATGGCAGGTATTTTGATACTTAGTATAAAATAGTAAATATTACAAGACATTTCATTAACATTATGGCTTTAGTCTTATTCATTTTTAAACACTCTCCAATTTAGTGGATTGACCTGAAAATACTCTGCATTTAAGTGTTTATTAAATGTATTTGTAGAGATGTTAAGATAATTTGATGTGAGATGATGTTTCACAAAAATATTGTTAGTTGATGTAATGCTGAACTGTAGTACAATCTATTCTTTTAGATCACATTTGCTGTTATCCTGTTTTCTAATAAAAAACATAATGCATGCTCAATTTATAAAAATAGGAAGCCTATGTTAAAGGGTAATTTTCCAAAAAGATAAAATTATGACTTGCATACAGATGTAAAATGAACACTTGTCAGATATTTCATTTAACCTATTAATTGAGAAAACCAAAAGCGATGTTATATCCAGTTCAAAAAAGTCAAAGTACCACAGATTAATATGAAGTAATGTTTAAATTAATTTACATATGGACTCCAATAGTCCATATGTTGGTTTTGCTAACAGAAAGAGGGAATGACCATTGAATTTGCACTAGATAGAATTAATTTGTGTCTAAACATAATTTTTTTCACATCTCTCAGTCTACAATTTTCAAAGTTATAAAATAACTCCAAAGCAATGAAAGACTGAAATCTGATTATATAGGAAAGTATGCTCTAATTGTTGCATTGATCCCAAAGGAAAACCAGTAATCCTGTCCACTGATTGTAAATTCCCTTACACTAAAGATTAGCAAGAAAAAATAAAAATAAGAGAGGGGTGGAGGGAGAAAAAGAAGAGCAAAAAGTAAAAAGAGAACTAAAGAAAGGAAAAAAGAAAAACACACCTGAAATCTACTAGACAGATAAAACCACTGATAACATTTGGGTGTATTTTTTCCAGAAACAGGTCTCCTTACAGTTGCACAATGCCATACTATATGTTCTGTTCTATGAGCTCTTCTACTTTCACTTTAAAATGCTACATAAGAAGAGTGAATATTCTCTTGTCCAACACACTTGTATAACATAAGTTGTTACACAATAGGTAAATCACAATTTAATTTACTAGTCCACTAATATCAGGTATTTTTTTAAGTTTTCTTAGTATAAATAACCGTACAAGAAAAATAGTTATCTTTATATGTATCTCCAATACTTTCCTTTGGAATTCCTCAAAGTGGAATCTCTGGGTTAAAAGCCAGATATGTTTTAATATATTTTGACAGACGTTGCTAAATTGCTTTACAGATACTCTGTACCATTTTTCAAATCCTACCAGCCATGTGTAATTATGCCCATTTCTCCACACTCTAGCCAACATAGAGCTTTATCATTTCAGCTTTGTCAATTCAATAGGCTAAAACTGGTGTTTCTTTGTTGTTTCATATCTGCATTTTTAAACCTTTGAGGTTAAATGTTGGTATTGGCTAAAATCAACATGGAAAGGCTAAAAGATAAAATTAATTATTTCCTCCATTTGTCTCTAGTTTGGAATAGCTAAGGACCTTCTACAACAAAATAAACAGTCTCACTGCAAAAAGAAAGCTGCAGACTAAAAGTATTCAATGCATTCCATTGAAATGTGTTTTCAAGAAATTTTAAGAAAAAGAAATGAGCATACTCAAAATGTATTCATGAAAACAGTTTCCAAGTTGTGGAACTGAAGAGTAGTATCAGCATTATATTGGGGAGGGAAAGATTGGTTGATAATAAAGCTTTGGACTTATTGGACTCTGACTCAGTGAGATGAAATGCATCTGTGCAGTGAATTATACATAAAGGGAACAGTTTGTAGACTATTCTTGCCTGTGTTTACTTGTGTGTACTGTATAATTTAGGCCTTAATATATTTGGAGCTCTTTTTATTTTATTGTTTGGAAGCTGAATGAATAACCTGCCTTGCCAGTAGCATTTGCTTGATTTTATTTCTATGTGAAAACTAAAATATAGAGGGTTAGGTTCCAGGTTGTGTCATAAGAAAGGCACATAAGTGTTTTTCAGATCTGTCCTGATATTCTACATCCATCAAGGTGAAAGGATGACATAAAATATATTATTTTATCACAAGAGTCAAGAAACTCTCCAGACTAGAGCCAAAAGAAATGTTGCCTGGATTGAAGGAAATTGGCTATTACCATTACTCTTCCCATCTCTTTTATTTCCTTTCCATTTAGCTGAGCCAAGGGTCAGGATGAGGAACTAATGCCACAGGAATTTCCTGAAGTCCCTGATAACAGGCAGACGATGAAGTGATGGAAGGGACAAGCAGGGGGGTGACCATGTCAGCCCAATGCCCATGTCATTTTGCCACCTAGAATTAATTCAACTGATACCTACTGAGTGTGTGCACCTCACTTAACTAATTATAGTCACCATCGCTTTCTCTGTAAAATGGAGTCCCATTTAAAGACTGCTGTGATAATGGGTGTAAAAATCTTAGGTAAAAATAAAACACTGATAAAAGTCTATAAATTATTATGAGAAATCTGTTTAGCACCTCTACTTCAGGAATGGAACAATGCCTCAATTTTTTGGAAGCACAGGGATTTCTCTGTCCAAATAAAGAAAACATAGATAAATGTGTTCTCAATTGAGAGGAAGAAGTGCTTCTATTTAAGAATCGATGAAAATACAGATTCTTAAACTGATGTAAAAAGATTATATGTTTGTTTCAAAGAGCAATTTTAAAATCTTATGCTAAAAATAAATTCCGGAGACAAAGAAAAAAATTATGTCATAAGCTCTTAGTTGTAGGGTCTGAAATCCCTCATCTATACTATTATCATTAATTTTATGTTAATAGGGTTTGTTAGGTTTCTGCTATTACATGTGCTTTGTGGATTTTTGAGTTAAGGAATTAGCTCTGGCCTGTGGTCCCTAATTGGATACTGTCTAATTATTAACATTTATTTTTTTTTCCAGAGAGATTTGGTTCACAGAATTTTAAAAAACTTGATGAGTCGACAGTAGCTACTATTCCCCTCTGATTTATGAGCGTGAAAGGATATGTAATTCAAACATGACCCTCATAAACAACCCCAGTATCATTATTATAAAACAAAGCTTAAGTCTCTGCTTCTAGTCCTTACTTTTCAGGATATTGAGTAAAATACAAATTACTGACTCAGTAAAATTTTTTGGTAAATGTTTGCCTCACTGTGGATTCATGTTTCTGTCAACAACAGATCTATGCTAAAGTTTCTTCTGCATTAAAATTTGAGCAGAAATGGAAGGATCTACATTTTTCCTCTGTCTATGGGTCAATCCTATTGAAGAAAAATTATCCCTTCATAACCAAAATATAAATGAGCTGTCCTCAGTATTTTGAAGAAGGAATACTCCTTTGAAAAGGCCAGCACTGTAAAAATGTACAGTCTTTTGTCAGAACTGATTGTTTTAAAAGAAGAAGAAGAAGAAGAAGAACAGAGGAAAAATTGGTAGTCTGGGCAGGAAGCTTTCGAATGAACATGAGGGAAAGAAATGAGATGTGGGAAATAGACCAAGAGGAAATCAAAATAGTCAAGACAAATGATGGGCAAAATATTACTGAGAATTTTTATCCATGGAAAGGCAAATGTACACATCTCTATATATCTGTATATCTGATATTAATAAATTTTAATAAATGAATTGCATCACAGGCTGTAATTTCAGTGATTAGTCTTACTAGTGTACATGTAGATCTTGTAGAATAATTGGGGAGGTCCACCCCAAGCTATGGGAGTTATGAAGGCAGAATTTCTCCTATGTTTAGAAGTTTTACTGGTCTTGATTCTCCTAACATGTTTTCTTATTTTACATTACAGGCCCTGAACGAGCTGCAACTTACTGGCTTCTGTACCCATTTCAAAGAACATGAGTCTTCCTATGAAGGCAGGACTCACTTCCCCTTCAAAGTCTGCATGGGCCCCATATATGGTCCCATTTCATTTCCACTCAGGCACTTCCTCTCTCCAGGCCAGAACCCCCCATGGCCATCCAGCCCTTCTCTCTCCACAGCGTGGTAAACTCCCACTGCTGCCCTGTTTTTTAGGGTCTAACTGCCTCTATCAGGGGAAGACCAGCAGATTAGAAAATCCTGCTTAATTGAAATTGAGAACTTTGTCAGATTCAAGTAACAGGGCTAGGCTGAAATGCTAGCCTCTTTCCACCCTTAAAAATAAACCAAGGTTAAATAATTAAGCTAAAAGATTTTTTCTTATAAAACCACAATAGATTGAAAAGGAGAGAAAATACTTATTGAAATATTCTTCAGCAGAGAGACAAAAAAAAGAGGCATCTCATTTTCATGACCATCCAAAGTGCAGTAGGCATAAAGTCATACAGTTAAATTACAGAATACCAACACTTTAAATCATGCATACATACATACAAACAAGATGTTTAAAAAGTAAATGTAACCTTATTTCAAACCGTCAGGGCTTCCCTCCAGAATAAATTTAACAATTTAGTCCTTAAAACATTGGCAGGGTTTCTATAAAAGAATAAGCAATTTTAGTCTCAATTGTCAGATACTAAATGTATAAACTATATTTAAAGCATCTATGTTTTAAACATTAAACTATTTCTTATGTTCACAAATCAAATACATGTAAAAGTTATAGCTGAAAAAATGCTCTTTTGAGCCTGTTGGTCATGTTTGTGTTAATTTACTGGATTTAGCATCTCTGATATAATCATTTTATAAAACTAAGTTGTTGTTGTTGTTGTTTTGTTTTATCTAGAAAACTTGAAATTACCTGTAACAACCTAGACCAACTTCTCATACAAACCTGCCTTTCTATAATTTTTCCAAGTTGTTGTTATAGATAGTTCTTTTTTTTTTAATTTTCATAAAAGTTCACTGCTGCTTCACTCCAACAGATGGTTTTTTGCCACCTTCCATTGCTCTGAGCGATGGGCAATGATGTATCTTAATATATCAGAAGTAACCTCTTATGGGAACTACATGATGAATAACAGTTAAACATAAAGTTCAAACCGATTATAACTCTTCCTCTTAACAGTAATTAATGGAAATAGTTCAAAACAAACACTGACATTGAAAAGGAAATGAATTTTGGAGTATGTATTAAAAACATAGATTATTGACTCAGGAGACCATAATGGCCGTTTCATTAGCTTCAGGGGCTACTGTAGGAAAACACTTTTGGAAAGTTTTTTAAATGAATATTATTGACCTGAGAGACCACAATAGTTCCAAAGAGGGCATTAGTATTCATCTTCAAGCAACTATTTATATTGTTTAAAATCATTATTGGCATTTGTGCAAAAATCTCTTTCAACTCTCGTGCAGAGGCTGCATGAGAAAGCGATCCAGTAATATCCACTTAGAGAAAAAGTTAAACTTACTCTTCCTATCTCCTCAAAGCAATGAAACTATATACTGTAATGGATTTATTTGTCATTAACTTACTATATTGGGTGTTTGGGTCCTTTTATTTCAATCTTTTTAATGTAATCAAATGCCAGAAATAATGTCAAGTAGGCTTTTCTAGTAAGAAAATAAAATTTATCAGCACATTAACCTGTTGAGTGGTTAGGTTTGGTCTTTGTGGTAGTGGAATACATCTCCCATCAATTACTTAGAACAAGAGGAGATGTAATGTTATTTTCACATTAGCCCTGACCATCCTGGCTTCATGTTTTACCTGTTAAAGTAAAAGAGCAGCTCAGAATCACACTGCTGGGTACCGCAGTGCAGGAAATAAATGGGGACTGTGTGCGCTCCAGGTATTTGACAAGTCTGGGATGCTGGTAGCATGACAAATAAAAGAGCTGAAGGAAACATCGAATCCACTGTCATTCAAAAGTATCCTGATTTCAAGATCCATTATGTGCTTACTGGACTATAAACTCCTCAAAGTCAAGTTTATGCCTATTTGAGCTTAGATTCTTTGACTGCAGGCATCAGAAATGAATTCTAGCTGAAGGGTAAAAGGAAGTTATCAGAAGAATAAGAAAATACGCAGAAAGAATGAAATAAAGGTGGAAAGAGTGAGTTTGCAGCAGGCAGCAGTCAAGGAGCACTAGAAGGTTCAGAGTCAGGAATTGGCCACAGTCCCCTTTTTCCTCCTTGCCACCAATACTGGAATGAAGGGACAGGTTCTGACCAATTTTCTGCTCATGTGTTACTCTCCTCAAAGTCTGTCTTTCCAGGAGAAACTGTCTAAGTAGGTAAGGTTGGGTCATACATCAGCAAGTTGGGTATTCCAGGGTGGTGAAAGGAAAGCTATTGGGTTTCTGAAGAGGGACAGAGCTTTTTTGATTGACCACCCAACCAAGATTTTAAATAGTGGAGGGAAGTTAATGTCCCAAAAGCAAACCAGCAGTTTCTTAGAAAAGGGAATAGATGATAGGCAGCCAGAAATGTCCACGTATAGTAAGTACTCAACAAATATTCTTTGAATAAATAAAACAATGAATGAGAAAGTGAGAGAATCAATAATCAATGAATTATTGTGAAGGAGGCATCAGGAACCTTAGTTCCTTCTATTCCTTTCAAATGTAAGTCACAAAATGGTAATCATAGTCACAGTAGGCAGATATGCCTTGCCATTGGCACAGAGCCATGGCGACAGTTTTCAGTAAAGCAAATTTATGCCAGGTAAACCCTGTCTTCTAATTTACTTTCATTATGAAATCAGGGAAAATTGACATCTTATAATATTGATTCCTGGATATGTTAAAAGTGAACACATTTATAATCATAATATATTTAATAGAAAGACTTTAACTTTTGTTGAAACATTAATAATATCACTCACAATATTAGGAATTATGTTTTTCATCATATTCAAATAAAGCGAGTTAATATCCTTTTCCTCTCTTTTTAATAATGATAGTAAAATGAGACCTGGCATTTATTGGTAATGCTTTTATTAAAAGTATACTTATGAAGAGCCACATCTTTTAAAATCCTTTTATTTCCTCAATGCTGAAATGTCTAAATTCATTTTCTCATCCCAATTGTCATACCTGAGTATAAAAGTTATAAAAGACAAAAATAGGGCCTACATCATACAAGGAAATGGGATGTTTTCCAAATCACTACCCAACAAGTAAGATGTAATGTAATTAGAATTTAAGTATCAGACAGAAAATTTGCATCTTAATATGTGAGTTTATTATGCACCAGAATATTTTAATAGCTACTATGTGCTAAATACTTGTTTAGGAAAACAAGATACAAGTTAAAATATAAAAGAAAAAGAAAGAAAAAAGAAAGAACTAAAACATATTATAGGAAAACTGGAACTACCCCATGGTTCAGAAGACATCAGTTTCACTGACCACCCACCACATCTCCACCAACGATACCACAAGAATAAGGCCCAACCCCTATCCTTCAAGAACTTCTTTTTCTGAGATATTTTTGCCTTTTTATCAATGTCATAAAAGTTTACTTCTGCTGTCACATTTTAAGTCTTCTCCCAGATAAAAATATTACAAATTATTATTCATGTGGTTGCTCAAGTAATCCTTGATTCCACTCTGTCACTCCTAACTAAACAACCCATTACCAATTTGCCTTACTTTTACATTGCTTTAAAACTTTCTTTTCTTTTTCCACCACTCTGTCCAAGCTCAGGCTCCTTGCATCTCTCTTCACTATTGTATTTTTAGGGAATGGGAATTGGTTCATACAGATGTTGTGACAAGACAAGACAGGACAAGACAAGACAAGGCAATCAGTGAAACTCTTTGAACTCAGGAATCTGGCACAAGACGACCTCAGGTGACTTCCTTCCATTTTCATACATGGGGCACTATACCATTTGAACTGGCTTGAGGACCACAAAGACCCACTGCTGGGTACCCAGGGAAATGGTACTGATTCTCTTAAACCCTAGAACCTAAGTTCATGTGAGTTGTTGGTGGAGCCAACATACCACTCACCTATAGGTTTAGTTTTTTTTGTTTTTGTTTTTTGTTTTTTGTTTTTGTATATAGCAAGTTAAATGAGCAGTTAAGCAATGGTGCTAGAGGCTATGAGGCATAAAGAAGAGGGCAGGGTAAAAAGGTAAGTCCCCCTATGTTAAAGACTTCACACTTCATTTCTGGTCCCTAGGAAGCATAGGAGTCTACATTATCTCATTCTGTAAACCTTCTGATTCTGCCTGTAAGCAAACAGGTCTGCAAGAAATAAAAGAAGTAAAATATTGGGGATCACTGAGCAGAAGTTCTTAATATTTTGGCAGTATGAAGAAGTACTTCAATATTTGTAGCAAATGGTCATCCGTTTACTCCACACTCATTTGTAGAAGTCTTGATGGTGAACTTTAAGAAAATAATAGCTTAAAATCTGAATATTTACCTCTCTGGTAGAGGACCTGATTTCTGTTTACCTCTAAACCAATAGTTTCTCAAAAATAAAGAGACTGTAATTTCTAGGGAATTTTAGAGAACTTTCTGAGCTGTAAGCAAAAACTAAAACAAAAAAAAATTGACAGATCTATTTAGGTTTGAAAAGGTAATAGCAGCTCTTTGCTTGGCTAAACTGTTAAAAGTCTTTATTGCTAGAATGTTCCTCACACTGAATAAGTATTTGCAGATTTTTAGCTTTCTCTCAATAAAGCAGATTGAGAATTGAAAAATAGTTTATTTTAAGTATATTTTATTGATTGTGTTACAGTTGTCCCAATTTTCCTCCTTTGCCCATCTCTGCCCAGCACCCCATTTCCCTCCAGCAATCCCTTCCCTTAGTTCATGTCCATGGGTTGTGCGTGTAAATTCTTTGGGTTCTCCATTTCCTATACTATTTTTCACACACACACACACACACACACCCACACACACAAACACACACGCACCCCATCTATTTCGTTCCTACAAATTATGCTTTTTAAGCCCTGCAGTTTTTCCTCCATTCTTCCCCCTCCCCCTCCCAGCTGATAACCTCCACATGATCTCCAGACCTATAATTCTGTTCCTGTTCTGGTTATTTGCTCAGTTTTTGTTTGTTTGTTTTTCTTTTGCTTCAGTTGTTGATAGCTGTGAAGTTGTTGCCTTTTTAATGTTCATAGTTTTGATTTTTTTATTTTTCTTAAATAAGTCCCTTTAACTTTTATGTAATAATGGCTTGGTGATGATGAACTCCTTTAGTATTACCTTGTCTGGGATACACTTTATCTGCCCTTCCATTCAAAGCTATATAAATAATAGCTTTGCTGAATAGAGTAATCTAGCTTGTAGATCCTTGCTTTTCATCACTTTGAATTACTTGTTGCTAATCCCTTCTTATCTGCAAAATTTCTTTTGAGAAATCAACTGATAGTCTTATGGGAATCCCATTTATAGGTTACTTTCTGCTTCTTGCTGCTTTTTAAAATCCTCTTATTATCTTTAACTTCTGACATTTTCATTATGAAGTATCTTAGTGTGGTCTTCTTTGGGTCCAACATGTTTGGGACTCTCTGTGCTTCCTGCATTTGTATGTCTATTTCTTTTACCAAATTAGGGAAGTTTTCTTTCATTAATTTTTTCAAGTAATTTAATTTCTTCCTCGTCTCCTGGCATCCCTATGATTTAGATGTTGGCATGTTTGGAGATGTCCCTAAAGTTCCTAAGCCTCTCCCTATTTTTTGTTAGTTTGTTTGTTTTTCTGTTCTGGCTGAATATTTATTTCTTCCATATATTCCAAGTCAGTGATTTGAATCCTGGCTTCCTTCCCTTCACTGTTGGTTCCCTTTAGGTTTTTATTTATTTCACTTAGTGTTGCCATACTCAATTTCTTCCTGTATGTTTTTGCCATACTCAGTGAGTTTTTTGAACATCCTGATCACCAGTGTTTTGAACTCTGCATTTTGATAGGCTGTTTGTCTTTGTTTCATTTAGTTCTTTTTCTGGGGGTTTTCTGTTCTTTCATGTAGGCCACATTTTTTGCCTCTTCGATTTGGCAGCCCCTCTTTGTTCATTTCTGTGTACTAAGTAGAGTTGTTTTGACTCCCTGTAAAAGGCACCTGTAAATTGTGTGGTGCAGAGCCTTAGATAATTACCTGGATGAAGCAACCTGCTTCACTGCTTTATGGCTCTATGTTGGGGGAGGGCTTATAGAGGGGACTGTTCCATTGCCTGGCTTCTGGGGATTTTCCTGGCACTCACCCCGTTTCCAGTCACCTTACCCACTCCCCACATGTGACTAGCATTCTTCCAGCTGTTGCTCTATCCCAGAGTGTGGGGGTTTGCATACATTTTAAGGCTGTGTGTAACCTTTAAGTGAAGTTTCCTAAAAATCCAGTAGTTTCTTCCACCATCCCAACTGGTTTTTACAACCAGAAGTTATGGGGATTTCTTCCTGGTGCTGGAACCCTGAGCTGTGTGATTTCGCCTGGGTCTGGAATCTCTTGCTTTCAAGGTATCCCTCATGATTTTCATCTACCTCACATGAATATGAGACCATCCATGCCCATTCTGCTGCCACCACCACATCTCCACCCAACACCATATCTCCTCACTTCTCTGCTCCATCTCTGTGTATCCAACCCTCTTACTTGACTGGATGATTATGGCTTCTTTTAATCCTTGGTTGTCAAACTTCCATAGAGTTCAATTTTATGACATTTCTGGATATTATTTGTTTTGAGATTTAGTTGTAATTCTTTTGGTGGTTGCACAAGAAGCAGAAACATGTCTATCTAGAGAGTCTGAAAAATAGGGTTTCTTAGTTGTAGTTCAGAATTAATAACTTACATTAGATTTGGACTAATTTTCATGAGTTGTTGGGGGAGAATGAAATTATCAGTTATTTCTTAAAAATTAATTTCCCATCACATAAAATACAAAACCAGTTCAATCAGAAATTTGAATTTTAAAAATAATCCCAATCTTCATTGATTGAGCTCCCCTGGCTTGTGAAAACCATTTCAGTGTTTTCTATCAATGCAATGAAATCTGGGTTTTGATTGGACATAAAGAAAACAGTTTTGTGTCAAGCTTTCATTAAAAGCCACCTGCTGCCTTCATAATAATGGCATAAATTAGTATGCTATTTCCAAATTTGGTGTTGCTTAGATGTTGTGGGCAGAAAGAAAAAGCTGATCGAAACTACCTAATTTGTAACTAGGGTAGCACTTTTGAAATTATATCTTGAATATATTTGATGAATGCCCTAGGAAAATACTGATGATCCATTTGATTTGGAAAGGAAATGAGTCAAGGTATCCAGCCCATTAGCTTACCTCAACATCACCACCAAACAATCCTTTGCTACCCCTGCTTTATTCTCCCTTCAGACAGGAAATGTACCTTAATTTTTATTTTTGATCTAAACCTATTAATGAGGGTTTAGACATTATTTTATTTCTTTCTTATTTTTAAATATTTGATTTATTATTTCCAGAGAGAGGGACAGGGAGAGAGGAAGAGAGGGAGAAAGACATCAAGGTATGGTTGCCTTTCACCTGCCTCCAGCTATGGACCTGTCTGGAGACCTGGCTTGCAACCTGGTTATGTGCCCTGGCTGGGAATTGAACCAGCGACCTTTGGGCTCACAGGTGGGCACCTTATCCACTGTGCCACTAGCCAGGGCTAGACATTATTTTCTTTATAAGAACAGAACTGGCTGTGTCCCAAGATAATCATTTCAATGACAAAGCTGTGGAGTTGTGGAATGGGAATAAATTAGGAATTAAGCAGGGAAATCATGGGAGAACTTGTCCCAAATGAACAGTTGTCTCCACTTCAAGGAAGCCAACTTTTCTTCTGTGTTAAACTGGCAGGCTTGTTAAATAACACAGAAGCAACAATAATCAATGGATTTCCCAATAACTAATGCAATATTTATCAAGTCCAAGGAACTGTTTTAAATGTTGTGAGTGTTCAGAAGTTATTTTTTTTTTTTTTTCATTTATGTCAAAGTATTACTGCTTTCCACATGACTTCTGCAGGCCCATAAATGACTCAACATCATAGCCTGGAACCTCTGACCTCCTCAACTCAGCTAACTTGATTTCCTCTGTCAGGCAACCTCACAGCCTTCTCATTTATTCTGTTTGTTTTCTTTGATTCATTTGCTTCTGCCTATCAGCATGATGAAGTATCTCCCATAAAGACAAAACAGACAAGTAATCCTTCCTACTTAGGCCACAGTCTACACCAGAGAGCTTTCCCTCTTTTTCTTCTTCTTTCCACTTCACTCTTCAACCCCAGTTTGGCTTCCATCCTTACCACCATGTTGGACCACTGTGACAAATTCCATTCCTGTCCTTCTAATAGGCAGGTCTGAGCAATCTTTTTTAGTCTTTGTGTTACTGACCCTCAATGATACATTTTAAACTTCTTCTTTCACTTCTGAGACACCCTCTGATGACTCATGCTTGGTTGCCTTTAAGATTTGCACTTCAGATTTTCACATTCCAGAATTTCATCCTTCACCTACTTCTCTTCTGTTTTCTCACAGAACCCATTATTTTGGCTTTAATTTTTACCTGTATAAGCTGATGACTCCTTAATCTCTGTTCCCAATCACAATGCCTCCCCAGAGCCTCAGACTGACGCATCTAACTACCACCTGGGAATTTACACTGGGCTGTTTGTAGACCCCACTAATTGAATCCATTATCTTCTTCCCCACTCCTCCTTCTCTTCTTTTAGCTACTTATTACTAACATTATCTCCCCTGCCACCAAAACTACAGTGTCATCTGAAACTCACTGTTTCTTCTAACTCACATTTCATTAATTTCTTAATTCAATAGATTTTCCTTTTGAACATACATCAGATTATATTTTCCTTTTCCCTCTATGACCACATCTGCTCAGGCTCATTTGCCAATCTCTCATCCACCAAACTTCAAATGGTGATATTACATGAACCCAGAGTTAGGCTCCATCTCATGTCATACTCTCTTCCTGGAGAATCTTATTCAACTTCATGACTTAAAATTTTTTATATCATTTCTTTATCTCAGTCCTCTCTTTAGTGCTTCAGGTCCATGTCTTGGCACTAACTACTACCTTATTCTATATATGGAAGTCATATAACCATTCCCAACACACAACCTATTGCAGTTAACTTTTACAGTTAATAATTGTGGCTGAGACAGGCAGTCATCCCCCATTTTGCTACCCCTCCTACTCTTCCATAATAATTCCCTTGAACCATAGTTGGCTACTCAATGACCAAAATTAGCACTGCATTTCTCAACCATTCTCACAGCTATGCATAGCCATGTGCCTAACTTGGGTCCAATAAGACCATATTTAATCAGAATTCTCCAGAGAAATAGAATAAACAGGGTGTGTTAGGGTGTGTGTGTGTGTGTGTGTGTGTGTGCAAAAAGAGAGATGAATTTATTTTGAAAAATTGGCTCACATGATTACAGAACCTTGGCAGGTCCACAATCTGCAGAGTAGGCTGGTAGGTTGGAGGCCCAAGGAAGAATTGCTGGTTCAAGTCAAGTCCAAAAGCAGCCTGAGAGCAGAGTTCCCTCTCACTTGGGGGTGAGGAATACATCAGTCTTTTTACCTCTTATGGCATTCAACTAGTTGGATGAGACCCCCCTATATATTAAGGAAGGTAATCTGCTTTGCCCCAAGTGTACTGACTTAAATATTACACTCATCTAAAAAGCATCTTTAAAGCAACATCTACTTTTTGACCAAATATTAATATTTGGGTATCATGACCTAGCCAAGTTGATACATTAAATTAACCATCACAGGGATATAAGTGTAAATATTATGTCCAATTTATGGTAAGTGTTCTTAAAGAGAGAAAGTGTTTTTTTCCCTTTTACTTCTTCATTCTTGCCAGTTAGAATATGGGCATATTATTGTAGTCCCAGTCCAGGAAGCACTTTCGGAACAAAAGCCACATGTATGATACCACAGGATAGAAAGAGTTTGGGCCCCTCACACTGTGGAGGGCCATACTAGTCTACATGAGTCTGTAAATTTGTAAGGAAGAAATAAACTTACTTCCTGCTAAACTTCTGTCTGTTGGTAGCAAGTCTTCCTAATTCATAGGTGTCCAACCTACTCCTCCAGCAGGCTTTTTCTCATGGACAAATCAGGACATTAATATCTACCCTGGCTATAGAACACCTGAACTCACCCTTGATTCCAGTCCTCTCCCTTATCACACCAATAAACAGCCAAGTGCCTCCATTACCACCACCCCATTCAAAGGCACCATTGACTCATTATATTTAATGAACTAGCCTCCTGTTTAGCATCCCAACAATCACACTCTAGTCTCCATGTTTCAGCTAAGGTTCTCTTTTACAGCCATGTATTAGGCCATCTTACCCCTTGGTTGAAACTCTCTAACGACTTCTCAAGAATCCTGTTTTTCTAAATTCCTAACTAACAGTGCTCTGTGTGATCCACCTCTATCCAGCTGTCTACTCTGATCTCATTAACACTTTCCTCATTTGCTAAACTCCAGCTCCTGACCCATTATGGGTTCTTTGAATGTGGCTACCCCTTCCTAGTCTCTGGGTCTTCTCAGGTACCCTCTGCTGATCTGAAATGATCTGCTTTGTAACTGACTCATATCTATTCTTCTAGACTCATCCTGCTTGGTAGTTCCTAAGGAAGCTTGTGTTGACAGTACCTCCCAGAATAGGTTGGGTGATAATAATTATATTGTGTTTGTAATGTGTGGGCCCTATTTGAGGTGCTTATGTGTATGAGTTCATTTAATCCTCATAATACCCATATGCAATGAGTGCTATTATCCCATTCATAGAGGAGAAAACTGAAAAGTTAAGTAAGTGCCCAGCACCATGCAGCAGTTGAACAACAGAGCAAGGATTTGAACTCTAAAAGTTTAACTTGGAGCCTTACATGTCACCACAATCCTATACCACTATTCCTGTTGTTGACTTCTACTGAACTCCACACTCTTTCCTTGTGGAATATCTCAACCATTAATATATACCTTCTACTAAAATGCTGTGGATAATAACTTTCTTCAGCACAATATTGTAAACTTCAGAAGAGGAAATAAGGTATTAGTGTTAATCCCTCCTCTACATTCAGAGGGCAGGGCACCAGGTAGGTAAGTACTCAAAAACATATTTTTTACAGAAATGACAAACAAATCAAAATTGATGCATGCTACATATTTCTACTGCGGATGTCTTAGTTCATCGTTCATCTTCTCTCATTTTGAGGGTTGCAATATATGCCTTTTTCTTTTGGTCCCATATACCTCTCGTACAGCCAAGCAGTGGTTAGCATGCCATTTTACCTTGGCCAGGTAAACTCTTTGAGGGTTCCCAGTTACCTGCAGGATTGGGTCCTTTTTGACTTTACAGTTCTGCATGGCTTATCCTTGGCCTCTGTTTTACTCTTGTATCTTGTCACTGCCTTCCTCAGACTTAAAGTTCAATAATTGCAGGTCTGCTCTCCTTTGATCTCTGGAATGTATAACGTGTAGCCTAGTGACCTCCTCCTCTCTTCTCCTTCCACTTGACACGTGCTCTTCCCTCAGAGTGCCCTCCCCTTCTTCCTCCTCTGAATAACACCATGAGTCTTCAACACTCAACACAGACTTCATCTTCTTCAGACAGTCCATCCAGTTTGCAAAAAGTGAATGTACTTTGTGTTCCCACCAAAGTCTATACATAATGCTCTCATTATGGTATTACATTAATAACAATAGCTAATATGTATCAAGGGTGTATTATGTACTAGACATTGTTCTAAGTATTTTACATATTTTAACTCATTTAAGGAAATATGCTCATTTTGCAGAAGAGAAAACTGAGGCATAAAGAGTTAAAGTAGCCCTAGCTGGTGGCTGGTAAATAAGGTGCCAGCCTGTGAACCTGGAGGTCACTGGTTCAATTCCCAGCCAAGGCACATAACCAGGTTGCAAGCCAGGTCTCCGGCCAGGTCTATAGCTGGAGGCAGGTCAAAGACAACCATACATAGATGTCTCTCTCCTCTCTGTCTCTCTCTCCCTTCCCCTTTCTCTGAAAATAATAAATAAAATCTTTAAAAAAAAAAAAAGAGTTAAAGTAACTTGCCTGAAGCCACTTGGGCAACCTGACCCCAGAGCGCACCCTGTGAAAGGCTAGGCTACACAGGGCACATCGATATACACACACTGAGTCTCTATGATTATGCGGCTCTCCTGCTTGTTCTCTTCCTCTATATTACTATCAACCCCTTTAGGACAGAGTCTACATTTAATGTACCTTTGTATGGCAAAGTGCTAAGTCATAGTATGTGCTTAATAGACATTTCTTGAACAAAATTAAAAACAAAGTCCTTAGACTCGAGCAAAGAGTAAGCTATACATATGTATCAAAGATGAAATAGTTATGTGATTTTTTCTCAGTGCAGCTTATCCTTTTCTCCTTTATGACAGTTTTATACATATATTAACAAAATATGTTCCAAACTCATCCCAGTGAGGCAGATGCCAAATTGACTAGCCTTTGGTGTTCCTGGAAGCTGTGCTTTGTTTTGATAATCTACAGTCATTTTTCAGGTAACGGATGCTGAGTGGGAATGAGTTGGGGCAGAGGTGGTCTTTGCCATCTCAATCATTGTCAAAAGCAAAATTCAGGGCAACTAACAGATATATATGCCTTGTCTTCCACTGGTGCTGTGAAAATTGATCTCTAAAATGTTTTGACTCGAGGTGAAAGTAGCTGTATATCATAGAAACAGCCTTGCGAATATCCCTTCACCCAAAGTAACTAACCGTTTTTGATGGGCAAGCAGGAAAGCAAACTTATCTTTATTTTATGATCTGTTGGCCATTGGAGTAGAAAGCAAGCTGGGAAGCAGTTTTATTTCTGTTGTGATCATTCGTCGCTCATCCGGATTGCTTCTTTGTCCTGTACCTATTTCTATGATTCTATGCATCATCAATTCACTCATCTTCTCCTTTTCCAGACTTTAATAAGCTCCATGGGAACAGGGATGGTGCCCAGGGAAGCTCCTGGACACAGAATAGGTATTGAATATGTACCTGAAAGGAAATGGATGGATCTAGAATGCATCCCTAAATTAAATGTTATTTACTGAGGATCAGCCTGAAGAGCAGGCCTAAAGGTTCAGTTTTATTTCAGATAGTAAACAGTTTTCTCAACCACTGCGATTAGGCTAGGGGAAGACATTGAATTAGAAGAGCTGATAATAGATCAGAAGCTTAGGGCAAAATTCATTCCAGAGTTCATTCTAAGCTTAGGATAAAATTCATTCGGGAGTTTAAACTGAATCTGGACATAGATAAAGTAGTATTTAATAAGCACTGATCTCAGGTGAGGTCTTCCACCAACTGTAGGTATCAAAGAATAAATACCCAGCACCACATCAGCATTAAGGTGGGGCAAGGTAAGGTAAGGTATTATCCTTGGATACACAGTTTAAGGGGGTACCCACAGCTCTTCTCCAATCAAGGTAACAATTCCATGCAATATTTTTAAAAGTCGAAATTAATGCAAAAAGTAATGATGAACAAATTATCAACATTTTAAATAAGACAAGATCAGTAACAGGATTGTATCAAGCCATATTGGAGCCTGGGGCAAAAAGGAAAATTGGTAATGAGGATACTCTATTTACTTTAAAATATTGATATTTTGCCCATCATGGAGTGTTTTGCATTAATGCTGTTTATTTTTCAAAGAGATTGCATTAACCATGTATTCTTTTGATTGCAGAGGTTGGTTGAAGTCCTAAATACTATGCCCAAGGGCATGGGTTACCTCACTCACCTCACTGTTGGTCTTGGTCTGCGCACAAGACTCTTATGGTGAAGTTGGAAGCTAAACAAGGACAAAGTAAATGAAATGTATTGAAATTAAAATTTTCTAGGTTTTTTTGTTGTTGTTAGCTTTGGTTTGGTTTGCCATACTGGAGATTCTACAAGTGCTCAGAATGCCTGGTCCATCAGGTTTCAAGGAGAAAAATGACATCTGAGGAATTGTTAGATTGTGAATAGTGGTTACTCTATTCATGGAGTGTATACATGGAATAACAGTGGTGGGTGGAAGGGAATGAACAAAAGTTGACAGAGTGAGGTGAAGCATCACGGTGTGCTTGGGGAAGTGCAGGATGGGTGGCATCATCAGGGACAGCTGGGGCTGCAGGGTGGCAGGGTGCAGGCGCTGGAGGGGAAGGCAAGGTTGGCTCCTCAATGACTAGCTACCAAACATAGGCATGTAGACCATCTTTCTCCTTGTTGTCACATACTGCCCCAGCTCTCCCATTGCTGCTAGCAGCTTTGGGGTCCTCTCGGCTGTACCCCAGCAGCTTCCATGGTCCACATTCAGCAATAGCCAGTTCATCTGACAAATAGTTCCAGGCTGAGAGGTCCTATGTGTGGCCCAGCTACATGTTCTTCTTTTCCATTAGGGAGAATGTTTTTCAGTGACTTTCTAAAAAACAGTGCATTAATCTAGGGTTATGATTCCAGGAGTGGGAAATTAGCTTAATGTAGCAAACTGGAGGGCAGGTGGGGACTCAGGGTCTGCGCCACAGACAGCAGCAGATAGCCTGTGCAGATGGCCTGTGGCCATTACTAGAGACATTTCTGAGATGATTCTTTAAATTACTGTCTGTTGAAGGAGTAGTGACCCCTCACCACCGTGCTAGGTTTGGGAGATGAACAGAAAAGAAGTATAAAGTAAGGGACTTTTTCTTTATTTCTGGAGATGTTAGTCACATTGAATGTCACATGGCATGGGAAGCCTTCCAGCTGTCTCCCCTCCAATGTGGCTCCCCTTACCAGTCTGTGCTCAGAGCGTTATTTTAGTGTGAGTTTTCACACCAGGAACACGGCACTCAACACATGCCATTACCATTTGTAATCTGAGGGATTCCCTGATTTCTTATGCTTTTTATGCACTAAATGCCTGTGATAGCGCCCAACTTAATAATTGTTGCTTGGTTAATCTGTAGATTTTAGTAAAGAAAATATAAAATAATTAACATGCTAATTAAAAGGGTGAGAAAGGGTTAATTTGTAGGAGTGGTTTCATCAGAAAAGAGAAGGCTAATTTATTAACAACGGTATTCAAAATGTTCAGTAGAAAAACCATGATTGGTTTACAGTCTCACAACACCAGCAAACTATCCCTAAATAATGCCATACTTGAAGGCCCAAGATAGTTTCATAGAAAATGTATGTAAATATATATACCCTAAAATTATTTTCAACCATTATTGTGGAAAACCAGGTTGTTAGGAATGTTAAACTATGAACACTAGAGTCAAGAAACAAAAATAAAACAGAACAAAAGAATTAACCGAATGTAAAACCACATTTCAGGTCACATTTTTATTCCCTTCTTCCTAACATTAGAAGCCAAGGGCAAAATATGAGTCTCTACTGGAGATTTTCAGCCACTTGTTACTGTTTTGAATATTAGCATTATGGAAACATCAATGTATTTGGGGGGCCAGGAAAACCACTTAAAGTGCAGAAAGACCATGCATATGATTAGCATAATAATGAGAAACATGCCCAAAGCTTTGTCTTGCTTTGACCTCTCTGACCTTCAGCACTTCCGCAAGAGTTAGAAATGGCTCTGGGTTTCTGGACTTAGTATGCAAAGGTTGGTGGGGATGGCGTAATTTCTTAAAATCGCTGCCCTTGGAGAGTGACAAGGTGTAAATTTCCCAAACGTTTGAAATTTCTGTCCACTACCTCTGATGTGTTACAATGCGGAGAGCCAAGCTCTGGCTGAGGATTTCTCTCAGGCTGCCCAGCCCCAGGCCAATGAACACCAGGCGTGTTGTGAAGGTGAAACGTACAGTTTCCAAAGCTAAAGAGCCATCCACATCAATTTGCAGCCGGCTAAGTGGCATCAGCAGTGGGAGAGCTATTTACACTCCCTTCCTGGTTGAGAATTATGGTGCTGTAACCTGGAGGAAAGCGAGGGGAATTGAAGGGCCTGCTCAGAAATATAATGGTCATTTACGGCCAAAGTACCCCCATAACAGTAGTCCCTGAGCTCTCATCTGCAGCATACTTGAGGAATTTGCAATGAAACGTATACACACACACAAAACGCAGCCCTCCAGAGACCTGCCACGACATGCCCATTCATATTAAACCACAGGATGGCATTTGCTTTCCTTATCCAATGGGACAAAGCCAAAGGACTTTTTTGAATTTTGTCCTTATTCTGCAGAGGCTGATCGAGAGGTTTTAACCTACCCCTGACAACTGGAATCTTATCTAACAAACAGCACAAGGGAAGAAGAAGAGAATTAGAAAGAAAATAATTAGACAACATTTATCATGCAATTCATGAAAGTACTGTATTTTGCAGCAACGTAAATTATAGTATTGCATTATCAAGATAATAACTTGTTTGGTGACAAGAAATCACACCAGTGTGTGTTGCATCTGTATTATTTTTGAAATCAGGCTTTTTAATTACAGAGATAAATTAGGTATGTAAGAATCCCACTTTGAAATTTTATACAATATGTCAGCGAAGATCCCATTAAATTTGGTATCTATTCCTCTCGTATCTAAATGTTCCCTGGTGGCAAGAGTTAACGCTTTTCTAGGCAGCAAGGTGTCCTTTTGTGCATTCCGGCAGACCCAAATCCATTGAGCCCTGGAACAACCCTGTTTAGTTACAGGAACAATGACATCTCCACACCTACCCTGCAGCTCTGGCCCAGGTTGTGCTCCAAAATGCAGCCAGGAACGGGCTTGGTATTGGTAACCCCTGTCTCGCTTTATTTTGAAATACACTGGGAGCAGGGGCTGCTTTTCTCTCTCAGTTATAATTGCATGAGGGTTTACAGATGTCACAGAGCTCAAAAAAGGAAAACAAATGAATCCAATCTGACATAAAGGGTACCAATATTATAGGTCTTCGTAGACTAAAGTGATTATGGGAGCTCATCCTATCCAGGTTCGAATCTGGGCAGGATAAATAACCTCCCTGAATCTCAGTCTCTTCTACAACATGAGGCCAGTGGTAATTCACACAGAGTGGGGATTCAGTGAAACAATGTCCGTGAGGATCCAGTGCAGGGCCTGGTGCATAATTTCTGCTTATTCCATGAGAGTAGTTATTCCTATCATTCGTTTTTCAAAGCAATGATTTGAGGCCAAGTTCACGTTGAAGCTTCTCTTTGAGTTTGTTTAATTTCTAAATGGCCTATATCAGCATCATATCATTTCTGATGCTGCTTACCAACAAAGGAGGAGATTAATATGGCCTCCTTTTTTGAGCCACGTAAATGAAAGAGGGTAATTCGGGAAACGTGTGAGCTTTGTGACCAGTGAGGCGTTCTGAGGCATTCTGAGGCATTCTAGCCTTCGTGAATCAGTTGCAGGTGAAGGAGATGCCGCCGGCTCCATCTGCCCTTAGTCACTGTGTGTTTGCCTCTGTAGCTGAGGTATAAGAACCCCGAGGTCAGCAAGGAACAGAATAAAGAAAAGGTATCTCCTGGAAGATGACTTAAAAGGAGAGAGTACGCTTGAAAAGAGAGGCCCTACATCTTCCAACACACACTCGCCTGATTTCTCACATGGTTTTTTGGGAGACCCTGTCCTTGAAATCTTTTCCTGAACTTTTCCCAACAGATGACACACTTTGAGGAGTATTAAAGAACTAGATAAACCATGAGATGATAAAATGTACTCTATCTATGCCAACTATGTTTCCAGTCAACCAAGGAATCTAATTTCTTCCTCAGTCATGTCTTTTCTAGTAACCACAATCTCTCCCAAACTAGTAAAGTTATATACAAATGCATAGCTGGAAATAGAAAGGAAAGGGATAAAATAGGAATGAGAAAAAATATGCAAAGAATTGCACACTTTTTCAGGAATAAAGAGATGCTCTGGGCTGAGTGTGTGAGTAGAAGACAGAAACTTAGGTTGCAAGAACTGACATTCAAACAAAAATATATTTCCATGGAGAAGTGAATAGGGGGTTATAGCAGAATGTATAAAGTTCTCACACTTGGCTTTCAAATAAAAACAACCAAAGCTGAAATAATGATTTTGCATGAAGACTGAAAACAGAATGTTGATCTTTGGTTTTACTTCTTATGTTGTAATTTCCTCACTGTGGAAGAAGGTAAACTGTACCATCCTTAACAAACAGACATTCTGCTACAAGAACCAGGATGAAAAGAAGAAAAGGCTGGAAATATAGGGTCAGACTCCAGTAGAGAATTACAAAAAGGAGAAAATAAGATGTTGAGTGGAGTGAGAAAATAGAGCTAACCGAGTTATGCCTGATGAGACCCACCCCCCCAACTCCAAAAGAACCATTAAGTTAAGAAGTCAGTGGGCTACTAAGCAAATTCAGTGCTATAGGCTTTCTATGAATGAGGAAGTGGGCTCTCATCAGGACACTGAATCTGCTGGCACCCTAATCTTGGACTCTCCAACCCCCAGAACTGTGAGAACTAAATTTTTGGGTAAAGCCATTCAGTCTACAGTATCTTGTTACAGCAATTCAAACAGACTAAGACAATGTTCCATGAACACCTAGACTTGAACTTCTACCAAAGCAAATAAGCGTCTCCTAAACTAAACAAACATCAAAAGCCAAGATTTTGTCCTGCTGACATCATTACTTATCTGTTACCAAATTCTTTTTTTTTTCAATTGTTTTTTAAAGATTTTATTTATTATTTCCAGAGAGAGGGGAGGGAGAGAGGCAGAGAGGGAGAGAAGAATCAATGTATGGTTGCCTTTCACCTGCCTCCAGCCACAGACCTGGCTGGAGACCTGGCTGGAGACCTGGCTGGAGACCTGGTTATGTGCCCTGGCTGAGGAATCGAACCAGAAACCTTGGGGTTTGCAGGCTGGCACCTTATCCACTGTACTACCAGCCAGGGCTGTTACCAAATTCTCACAGTCATTGAGAATCAAGAATCTGGAAGACAACCCCGTCTCTTCCTTGTTCTGTTTCACATCTACCCTCACCTTTGCAGCACCACTCCTTTGAATTAACAAATAGGTCCCAACCAAGCAGGCTGCTCCAGTCAATCACACCATTCCTAGAATAGTTTGGAAAAGCACCAGTTTGATCATGTCATTCTTGTACTTGAAAACTTTCTAGCTCTGTATTTTATCTCAAGTTAAGTACAAATCCTCATAGACTGGTATCAAAGCCCCAGCAATTTCACACACCTGCTGCATCCACACCATCTACTTCTCTCCATCATATGCACCACACCCCAGCCAAATGTGGCTGTTAGTCTTTTCATAATGTGCCATTCCCTTTTCCCCAAAGCCTTTTCCTCACTTAAGCCATCCCATCTACCTAGAATATCCTTTATGCCCACATGGCTCCAACCTACCAACCTTTCAGACTTCTAATCAAACACCACCATTTCAGCATTTCCCTGCTCATTTGGAGTTGTAAGTAATCTTACCCCCTCTAAAGTCTCATCATAAATGATTTGTTCCTCTCTTATGATATTGATCATCTTCTGTCTTCTATTTATAACCAGTCGACATTTGTTATATATACACAAAACCAAAATATTACAGTAAGAGTGACTTCAATCTCATTCCTGCCATTACCCAGCTTGTTTTAACTCATTCAAGATATTTAGCATCCCTCATCTCAGTTTCCTCACCAGGGATAATCGTGCCTAGCACATAAGACATTGGCAGGATTGAATGAGGCACTATATACAAAACATACTTGGCACAGAATCTGTGTGGATTTTTTAATTCTACTTTTATGTGACCTTTTTAAAGAGGTACTATCTCTTGACTTCACTGAGTAGAGAATTAAGCAACTAAGATCAGATATGTGTTTTATTAATAGGGGAATCTTCCTGGAGAATGGTCTTAAAATAGATATTCAAAAACCATTTGTTCCAATGAATTGAAATAATGAGATTATAATCAAATCTAAAATGGTGTTTATATACTCAAAGTATAGATTAAAAATAAAATTGAATAGCTGTGGATTATAACATTGAAAATCACTTGAGTATTGTGTGAATAAAGGAAAGGGTATTAATTCTTTCTGACTTCATGGGCTCTCTAATTAACAAAGGAAGATACTAAACAGTAAATTACTGAAATACAATATGACCTTGGCAAAAAATTGACTGTTAAATTGATCAGAACAGTTCTTCCTTGGCAGGACTCAGAAAAGAGCCACAAGATTGTCAAGCTTCAAAAGTCAGGTGGCACTTGAAAGATCTATCTTTCTCATATCCAGTAAGGAACTTGATGGACACTTGCTAGGCACAAATGCCTCATTCTTCCTCATAAAGGGATTCCTCATATAATTCTGAGGTCGAAACTGGTCTTTTTCCCTGGGTTTATTCTGTTCCTTGCCAGAAGAAAGTAACACTGAATGCAGAACTTGACACTGACTCATTAAGAAGCTTTGTTTTTTTTTTTTTTTTAATTAAAAAGATAAAGCATTATTTATTTATTTCAGGTTACATAGGAGCCTCACATCCAACCTCAGCCCGAGGGGCCATCTAAAAACTGAATCACCAAGCGCTCAGAGAGTGAAAAACAGAACCCAGAGTTCTGAATATACATTTAGTTGTGTGACTGTACCTTTTCTGTAGTTGACCTTGTAAATTAAAATTTCACACATTCAAGTGATGCTTTTCTAATATTTGCATTTACATGGAATATTCCATGGTTCAGGTTTTTAACTATTTGCCAACTAGTATCCTGCTAACTTACTATACTTTCCTATAGGTAAAAGCTGAGGGGCCTGCTTTTCCCCAAGGGAATCTGTGACAGCTTAAACTTTTAATATTTTAGCCTTAAATGATCTTTCAATGTCTAACTGGGAAGAGTCAAAGTGGTTCAGAGAGGGAAGATGAAGAAGGGGTGCTGGGTTAAGAAATAGCCAGACCAGCTGTCAGGACACCTGGATGCAGAGTCCGCTCTGAGAGGTCAAGTAGCTGACTGCAGTGTGGTTCCAGTGAAGGGTGGTCCTCCCTTGGAGAGTCCTTGGATTGTCTGCGAGAAAATGGCATTATTTACAGAAATATTCCAAAGCCGAAGTCTACTGAATTAAGGAACTAAAAGAAGAAGAAGAAGAATACTCTTAAATTCACACCCAACTCTGTATTTTCTAGGAAGGTTCAGGGCTTCGTGGTACCAGGATGAAGACCAAAAGACTAAGACATGTACTATGATGATAACAAGTGAGGTTATTAAGCATTCACTAGGTCTGGCTCCATGTTGAATGTTTTATACACAATGACCAATGACCATTGACTCCTCACAGCTTATTATGTAGCTCCATTTTACAGATGAAGAAACAGAGGCTCAGAGGAATTATTTGCCAAAGGGTGCAGAGTACTAAGTAACAAAGCATAGATTCAAATCCAGAAGCCATGCCGTAGAATGTTACTTTGCAGACAAGTAAATAGAATCACTCAATTCCAATGACCAAAACTGCCCATGTTTTAAGATTTTACAAGGTGAAGATGACTGTGATAAACGAGAAGAATGTTTATAGCTGAAGCTATTTCCTGAGAAATAAAATCCCAGATGTGGGTGTGGGGAGTTGTTACCAATCTCAAGGTCAAAACATATATTGGAGATTCAGCTTGTTTTTTAATAAACTTGGGAATGATAATTATTCAGTTGTATCGAAACAGAAAATAATAATATTCTTTAAAATCACACTCAACACAAAGTAAAGAAGGCAAGGCCAGTTACAGAGTAGTCTAAATGGGATTTAACTGCAGCATTATAGTGCTTGACAGGCTCTGAAAGTCACCATGCACAAGACTTCCATTTTAATCATGCATCCTTGTGCCTAAATATACTTGCCGATGATTCTTAGAACCTCGGAGATGCCTCTTGAAAAAATACTAAGGATGCTTATTAAGAATTCACATGTCTTAATCAATGCTTACTACATTCATATGGGAGACTTTTTTTTTTTTTTAATAAGAAATGGCCTTCTTATAGATTCCATCCTATTTTCTGCTAGGGTCTCTGAAAATATGAGCACTTTCTTTTTCAGTATTTAAGAAGAAGACAAGCAAACATTTTAAATGCAGCTAAAGTGATCTCCCTTTCCACATTCTAGGCAGATAACAATACCTTCATAATTAAAGTACTATTATTACTATTTAATTGTCTGTCTCATTGTTTAATGAATAGGAACTAGTTAATTATGGTGATGGGGAAAAGACAAAAGACCATTTTCTAATGGGGGATGCAAAGTTCTAGTTTTTACAATGTGGGCTTCAAATTGCTTTATTTATGCTTCTGAACATCAGAACCTAGATTCACACATCCCTGTCAAATTATGACTCTCTTTCAACATGATTTGAAAATGTGTTTAACAATTTTTCCTAATTTTGCATATTTAAATGATATCACATTTCTCTCTTGATAGATTAAAGCAGCTATTCAAGATTCATTCAACAGACAATGCGGAGAGTCAAGGGGCCACAGCATCTTTTAACTCTTCCCCAACAGGGGCAGTTTTCAGGTACATGAAAGGTCAAGACCTCACAAAATACACTGGAAGAGTAAGGCAGGTCTGACAGATACAACTCATCCTGGCTGGCTGTCTACACTGAGGCTTAAATCTCACTCTTCCTCTGTAACCCCTAAATAGGCCTTAGGTCTTGATGCAGAATTCTCCTGATTATCTCTGCCACCAACATCACGGTGATACTCATGTGTTTCCATGTCTGTGGGTTCCACACTGAACAACAACTCACATTTGTATAGCACTTCACAGTTTTCAAAAGCACTTCTACACCTATCACTGTGTCTGATTGTTACAGCTTGCGAAGCACTCAGTTCAGATATTATATACATTTTACAAAATAGGAAGCAGAGTCAATTAGGTTGAGTGGCCCATCTTGATGTTGTGGCTGATAAGGGGTACATGTGCTTCTCTGAAACCCTAAAAAGATGGGTAATTGCATAAAGTTACCAACATGACATTAACTATTGACATTAACATTTCTCCAAAGCAGCAGAGAAAGAACAAGAGATCCCTGATTTGACAAAGTACCTACTTCATGCACCTAATCATTATTGTGCAAAGAGGTGTTCAGAAATCCTTTATGTATAAAACTTTGCTGAAATTTGCAAACATGTCTCAATGCAAAATTGTTCCCTGATGCACACTTGACCTAACACAGATGGACCTAAACTGAATTTGTTATCAAACTTAATATTTATGTTCAAGTACACAAGGCTACTTCTGTATAGGAGATGAGAAAACCAGATGACAATTGTAACAGATATTGTGAAAATGCATTAAATCTATTATTTACACTGGAAATGTATCCTATGGAATAAAATTATATTTCTCAGCTTTTGTTTTCCTCAATAACACACAAGAAATCTCACCAATAACTATATACACCCATGCCTGCCACTGTCCCTTTTTCTCTTAAGAATGCCACCATTGCCAACTTATGTTTTTAACAGTTTCTATACCCAGGCTGAAAGGAACACAAGTCATGCTCCCCAGGTGTATCAGAATTTCCTACATGAGTAAATGCTAAAAATGGAGAGAGAGAATTTGGAACCACCCCAGCACTATAGTAAGTGTTTATTAAACTGGACTTTTTAATGAGAGAATCTTGCACATTGTCAATGTCAATAATACAAACTTTTTCATTTAGCAACAATCTCACAATAGAAATATAGAAAATTTTTCATCCCTAATATTGGATTCCATGGGTTTTTCATCTGACTTTTTTTGTACCAATACATACCTGCGCTTACTATTGATTTTAATATGTTTCTTTGCTGATAAAGTTTGTATTGTGTTTTATGTGTAATAGTAAGTATTAAACTAGAGGCTTCATATTGATTGTGGTCTACTCTTGCCAAATACTGTCTGTAGAAAGTATATTTCTATCAATTTTTGTTCCCTTTGCAGTGTTCCCATCCTATTAAACAGCAAGAATTCACAAATAGTGTTTCCAGGAATCCCTTAAATCTGAAAAGAGGTGAAAACTGAGTTGTATGGCTTTTTGAAGAGAGCTGATGATTGAAATCTGGTTTTGATAATTTACTGTCCAATCATGACAGCAATTGTAGTGCTGTTATTATAATTTCCCTCACATTTTATAGTTATTGTGTCCTACAAACAACTTAGGCAAATGAGTAAACATAGTAGAGATATATTAAGCATATAAGATGTTGACAAGTAAATAAATATTTATTTATTTATGTTTCTAACCTAGTCATATCATTCATTACCAGATACATTCACATCTGTTGCCCAGAGAATAGGGATATTGAGTCTGTGAACTCAAGGTATAGAGCATAGATAAGAGTTATCTGTCTTCAATTATAACTACCACATCTTTATTTTCATCCCTTAATAATCCTAAAAGTTTTAGTAACCAGCTTGGTGATAAGTAGTCTTCAGTATGCAACAACTCATGAAAACTCTTTGAGAATAACAAAGACAAGTAAACTCAGACAACAGATGGATATTTGGGTGTGGGGCAAGCAATTAGTGGAGCTCCAAATGCCTAGCAAAGGGGGAAGGCAAGGAAAATAGGCAACATCATGGAGAATCAACAACAGGACCCCACATGGAAAAGACCCAAGCTGAAGGAAATGGTACCAAGCCATCTATGTGCTAAGTCATGGCCACAGGGATAAAAATAAAAGAATGAATGAAACTATTTTGTTGTTAAAATTAGGATACAAAGCAACACGTACTTGGGACTGGGAACAAGAGTGTCCCTGAAGCTGTGCTGGGGATACTTATCAGAGCTTCTTATATGTTGACACTTAGGGGCAAGATTGATCCTTATGTCATTGGGAGTGAAATGACACCAAAAGGCTGCAGGAGTTGAAAGGCAAACCTGGTATTTGTATACCAGGTTGGTGCCTGGTTTTATAAAGGCTCTTCTTCTCTTCCTGTATTGATTTTCTATTAAAAGGAAAGCACTGGTTCACCTACTGTATGATACCGAGAAACAAAGTCAAGAGTAATTAATTCAGATATTTAGAATCAAAGACATTTAGTCTCCTTTTAAGTGAATTTTTTTGATGTTTGTGACTCATATATTTGCTGTACAAAAGACCTTGTTGTTTTAAAAAGAAGAAAGTTGAAGATACAGTAGACAATGGTTAGAAAAGTAGGAATAGGAATAGAGATCAGGGAACAAGCAGAAACAGCCTACAAAAAGAAAGATCAAGCTAGCAAGCCAAGCAAAAGACCCATGCAACATAAGGTAAGTATTAATGTAGATGCTCACAGCATGATCCAAGATTTGGTAGAGATGAACCACCAATCAATCCATCAGCAAACTTCTCTAAATGCTCACTTTATCTAGCATAACAGAGACAATTTGGAACACAATTATAAAGACATAGTCCCTGACTGTAAAACATTATAGTTAAGTTATAAAGAAAGAATATGTTATAGTTTAGTTTTAAAGAAAGAATATATATATATATATCCAGGTGTGTGTGTACGTGTGTGTGTGTGTGCGTGAGTGTATGCACAGATGTATGTATATACGTAAAGATGCTCAATCAAAGTAGAGCATTTGTATACACACACACACACACACACACACACACACACACACACACACACCAGAATATATATATCCAGAAGATATCCAACCATGTAATGTGAAAAATAGAGACATTTACTGAAGGTACAAGATACAAGAAACACAGGACAATGACACCACAGTCCCTTGCAAAGTAGGCATCTTGGGATCTCACACGGTTCTCCCAATCTCCATCAGCTGCCCCATTGTATTTTCCTGAATCTCATTAATGGTCTTAAGTGATCTTAGTTTTGAAAAAAGCCAGAAGTTGCAGGGTGCCAAACCTGGGCTGTAGGACTGCTGAGTCGCCTGGGTGACTTCATGTTTTACCAAAAAACTCTGCATGGGACTTGATGCATGAGCAGGCACGTTGTTGTGATGAAGCTGCCAATCACTAGTTGTCCATAGCTGCAGCCACTGAATCATCCCAATAGTATTGGTGGGGGAATATTAAAGCGTAACACAAACTTTGATGCAGATTTGTTGCTCTACTCAGTCATTTTGGATACAATGGCCACACAGTACACATGCTCACTCCATGGCCCATTAATATTAGAATGAATAAAGTAGGCTATATTCATACCAGTAAAAAAATAATGATTTTCTGATGCATACAACAAAAATCAATATTACAAATAAATGTCTTAAAGTTTTTTAGGTAGATACCCAGGAAAGGAATAGAGAGATTGCTAAATCATATGCTAACTCTAGTCTTAATTTTTTGAGGAATTGCCATACTGTTTCCACAGTGGCTGTACAGCCTACATTCCCACCAGCAGTGAGGAAGCTACTTTTTCTTCACAACTGCTCCA
This sequence comes from Noctilio leporinus, assembly GCA_004026585.1. Classification (NCBI taxonomy): domain Eukaryota; kingdom Metazoa; phylum Chordata; class Mammalia; order Chiroptera; family Noctilionidae; genus Noctilio; species Noctilio leporinus. The sequence continues at coordinate 36,766 of PVIW01001437.1, read as the reverse complement.
ATATTTGTTTTTACCTCTCTTATTGATAATAGCCACTCTGACAAGTGTGAGGTGGTGTATTACTATAGTTTTGATTTGCATTTCCCTAATAGCTAGCAAGTGAACTTGAGGATCTTTATGTATATCTGTTGTCCATTTGTATGTCATCGTGAGAGTGGTATCTGTTCAGGTCCTCTGCTCATGTTTTAATTGAGTTGCAGCATCATTCACTGTGGCCAAGACATGGAAACAACCAAAGTGTTTTTCAATAGATTATTGGATAAGTACAATGTGGTACATATATAATGTAAACTACTACTCGGCCATAAGAAAAGATGAAATACTGACATGGATGGACCTTGACGACATTAGGCTAAGTAAAATAAGCCAGATCCACTCCCCAAAAAAACTAATAAACATATGACTGCACTCACATGTAGGGCATAAAAGTGAAACTCACAGTCACAGACACAGGTATGGTAGTTACCAGAGAAAAGTGGCTTGGGGGTAAAGGGAGCCAAATATATAGTGATGGAAGATTATTTGACTTTGAGTTTTGGGTACACAATGCAATATACACATCATGTATATTGAAACCATATAAGATTATTATTTTAAGATTTTATTTATTTATTTTTAGAGAGCAGGGAAGGGAGGGAGAAAGAAAGGGAGAGAAACATCAATGTATGATTGCCTCTCACCTGCCTCCAGCTAAGGACCTGGCTGGAGACCTGGCTTGCGACCTGGCTATGTGCCCTGACTAGGAAATGAATGAAACCTATATAATATTATTAACCAATGTCACCCAATAAGTAAATATCATAAAACTTAGTTTAGGGTCAAAGAGGCCAGAGGCAAAAGAGAACACCTTGCATCATTGCATAAGAAAGTAAAGAAAAAGCTAAATTATCCTTGGTGATAGAAATCAATATATCTGGTTTTCCCACATGATTATATTGATTATATTGAGATACTTGATTGCAGCATAGTCACAGGTGTATAAACATGTATACACTGGTCTTTTAACTGTATGCATAAGATCAGTGCATTTTGTTCACTTTTTATGTTTTTATTCTCTACTTTAAAAACTATTGGATGTAACTAATGGAGTTCTAAGAGGGAAATACAGTATATGTATTTACAAACATATATTCTTCCTTGAAAACATATTTTGAAAAAACAAAAGCTAAAATTTAATGAGTTTAGGATACTACATAAGAGGACAGAGAAATCAGGGGAAAAAGCAAAGTAGAAAGAAAAACTTTAAATATCAATTATTGATACAGGAAAATATATAGTAGAGAAAATCAACAAACTGTTTTAACAGTGGCTCTTTTTTTTTTTTTTTTTTTTTTAAGATTTTATTTCATTATTTTTAGAAAGAGGGGAAGGGAGAGAGGCAGAGACATCAATGTATGGTTGCTTTTCACCTGCCTCCAGCCACAGACCTGACTGGAGACCTGGTTTGCAACCTGGTTATGTGCCCTGGCTGGGGAATTGAACCTGCGACGCTTGGGTTCGCAGGCCAGCACCTTATTCACTGTGCTACCAGCCAGGAACAGTGGCTCTTTTAAAGACTGATAAAAATCAACCAAAAGGCAGCAAGTTTGAACAAGAAAAAAACAGATGAGACAAATTAACATGAGAAATAAAGAATAGACTGTAACTACAAATAAAACAGATATTTAAAAGGCAATAACAATTGTAATGATAATTAGCTAACATTCACTGGATACCTCATATTCATTAGGCTTTCTCTAAGTAGACATGATATATTTATTCCTTTATTTAATTCTTGTGGCAACTCTTTGAGATAGGTATTTTAATATATCCATCATTTAAAAACAGATCCATGCCAATATTTTTTAAAACCAAGCCAAAGTTAGTCAATCCCACCCCTACCCAAAAAAAAACACATACAAGTGACAAAACTCTCAGGGTGGTGATGGAATGAAAGGAGGTGAAGAAAGAAATTAACCAAATTACATTTATGCACAACCCATAGACTGGACCACAATCTGGGGATTGACTTAGAGTGGGGATTGGGTAGGGCTGAGTGCAGGTGGAGAAAGGGAGAAAAATTGGAACAATTTTAATAGCATGAACAATAAAAATAAAGAAATATATTAAAAAATTCTGATCCAAAATGAACTTTATGAATAAAGAACAGATCGCTTTTTATCAAAAAGTACATTGTATTACAATTAGTTGAATAATAAGTTAAAATTCATTTGCCATGCCCTCAAGAAATAAATTATTCTATTTTAAAAATAAACTCTTCTATATAATAAACAAAAATGGACAACCTCCCATTATATTTTAAATTATTAAATAGCAAAACAACCATACAATATGAGAAAGAAAAATGAAAGGCTAAATTGATTCATAAATACAGCTGCAAGGATTCTAAACAAAATTTATGCAATCTACCAGTGTATAAAAAGATGATTCAGCATACCCAAACTGAATTTATGTCAGTGTGAATTTACATTGGGGTTGAGTTACTATTAGCAAATATATTGATTGATGCAATTTACTACCTTAACAGATTAAAGGTGACAAAACACAATCATTTAAATAAAGGCAGAAAAGGCTATTACTTATAACACCAATCCCACTAAACCACTGTAAGATATTATCCTTATTTTATCAATACGTACATCAATAATTAATAACAAAAATAGCCAATTTTTATCAAGTGCTTATTTTATGCTAAGTAATTTAAACTACTTTTTATTTCTCATAACAGTCCTAAAAGCTATGCATTATTATGATCTGCACTTTACAGCCCCATTATTTCTGTGCTCAACTTTCATAAGCTTGAGTTTGAAAACAGTATTATTCTTATACTTTGGAGTGATAAAGGATAATTCAAATATCTTGCTTTAGTTCTATTTAACACAGAGTAGCTAACATCAAGATTTTTCTCATTAGCTGTAAGTCCAATTTAAAACTGTTATAATTATGCAGAAAAGCTAAACATATGTATTTGTCACGTGTGTGTATACATAATGTGTTACATTTAAAGATGGAGGGTTTTGCTCTTCCTCTTATACTTTAAGTGTTTCTACACATTATGTTGTTCATTTCCTTTCACTAAACAAAACAGAAGAAACTTTGAATTATGTACATATATATATATATACACACACACACACACGAATTTCATCTCCTTTCACTTGTATCCTATTACAATCTTTCAGTCCATAAAGTAGATGCTTTTAAATGCATAATATAAAAGTATTTTACTTAGATTATTACTTCAACAATGATCTAGTAATATAAATTACAAAGGCTAAGCACTAAAACCAATATTCATAAAGCTTCAGAATATGAGATACTGAGAAATTTATCAAAGTTTGAGATTTAGGACTTTATTTTAAAAGCAAAACCGTAGGATGTTTCCTATCCATAAAAGTAGTATGAACCAAGAAACAATGATTAAATTATACTTTTAGAAATGCTACTTAAACAGGTATTTTCATGTTTGATAATGTTCTCATTATAGAGGAACCTTGATATTTTAAGGAATTCTCTGAAGTGCTCTAGAGCTCACAATTTTTTTAAAATGACCTTCCTGAAATAGTCATTTCAGGACCTTCCTGAAATAGTTTCCTCTGTCAGAGTATGCATGTGTGTGCATGTGCGTGTGTGTGTGTGCGCACACATACATTCTCCAAAGTGGTGACTAATCTTAATGCATCTACTCTGCCTCATGTGGCTGGTGGAGGTTTTTATGCTATTCTTGCTCCTGGGACGTTACTGAGCTTTCAAATCTTACTCAGGTGATGTGAAGAATTTATATATATAAAAAAAAAGTTATATATATCCTTTCATGGCTACCCTCATAATGTGCAACACAGAACATCACTTAGGATTTAAGGGCCCATAAAATAGAAAGCTTGCTTAACCCCTTGACTGCTCGGTGCAGGCAAGTTGCAGTGCCCCGTGAGACTGGAACTGGATGAGTGTTGAAAGCTGGGGTGTTTTAAGGCTCAGGAGCATGTGCTCATTCTCTGATGGTAACCCGGGGTCAGAAAGTAGGTTTTCTTCACTCCATTTTCTTTATCTTTGAAACTAGGCATGAAGTGCCAATGCTGAAAGCCTCAAAATGCCTGCAAACCATAACCCAATAAAACAGTAACAAGAAATGCAAAGTATATATTTTGGTTCAGGGAACAAAATAAAGATGAATACCAATTTCGAGAAGTCAGGAAGAGTGGCATATTTCTTCTTCAAAATGGCCTGAACCGACGATAACATCTGGAACTGACAAAGAAACAGAAATCGTTGTTGTCTGTGTAGTAGTGGCGTCATTTGCTAGGGGAGGACCCAGACAGGCAAGCTGGGAATACCAGCTCGTTAAGACACAAAGAGCTGGAAGGAGGAAGGGGGAGCTGAAACTGGCTAACCATGAAGGTACGGAGGAAAAACTAGGAACAGGAGCCATGCGTGCAGCTGGGCTCCCAAAGCCGCCCTTGGAACCTTTCAGGGCCTCCTCTCTGAACTTACTATTTGATTATACAAGGGCCTCAGTGACCTGGGCATTTTATTATTATTTAATATAGGTATTCCAATTAAAAAAAAAAATCATTGCTCTACTCTGCACACACCATAGGGCTAAGTGTGTGTGTGTGTGTGTGTGTGTGTGTGTGTGTGTTTTCCTTTTTTTTTTTTTTTTGTTATGAATAACAAAATAGTGGTTATCCTTCAAGAATCTCAACATTCAGTTAGGAGGAATATTAAAACAACAAAAGGAATCATTATAAGGCAAAAATTCAAACAGAAGATAAATACAGTCGGGGCTGCATTTAGCTAATGCATGCTTAGGAAACACTCTAACATACGCATTTTATTTGTGCTTCACCTCAATATAACCCTGCACGGTAGATTTGGCATCAGAGAAAACTGATACTCAGAGAAGTTGAGTGACCGTTCTGAGTCCACACAGTCAGTAAGCTGCAGAGATGGAATTAAATACCAGCCTTCTTATTACAAATTCAGCTTTTGTTCCATTATGTCAAGTGGTCAGCATACTCATGTACTTTTTACGTAAATGATGCTCCCTGACCCCTCAACAAAGCCATTGCCAAGCTGTGGACTGTGAGAGAGAAGGGGAGGTGAGGGAGAGGGGAAGGGAGGGGAGAACAGTGGTGGGAGAGAGAAGAGAGAAGAGGAGGAGGAAGAGAGGAAGCAGGTGGGAAAAAGAGATGAACTTCGTGCTGAGAAAGATGGACAAAGATAGGAGTGCAGGACAGGAAATGAGTTTCTCCCCATAAGTCCCACCCACCAAAGGGCCTAAGGTGCCTCTTATACATGAGATTTCTTACTCTACTTAATTTTGTTTATTTTATCTTTGAAAATTCTCCCTCATGCCTGAGATTTCAAAACTTACCCATGCCACATTTTTTGGTCCAAAGTTGTTTTCCTGGAACTAACTGAGGGTTAGGTGAGGCTTTCCTGTGATCTCAGCTCAGCTCCATCCATCCATCCACCTCATCTACCCATCCTCCAGAGCTCAGGTCCTGACCCATAAGCTACTGGGGGACATGCATGTTCTCTTGGGCCTTTAAAGTCTGTATCTCTTTTCTGAAATCAGAAAGCCTCATTATCTAAATTCTGCTGTTTTCAAAGGAAATGATCAATGTGAATAAAAAAAAAAAAAACGTTATGCTAGTCATGGCTTGTTTATAAGATTTGATCACAAAGTAATTGATGGTTATGGAGATTTACTTTTATAAGTCTTTTATTTAATAAATCCATGACTAAAATTAGAAATGGTACAATACAATATTAATGCTTGCAACGTTTACAGATAATAATAAATAAAACACTGAAACCTCATTTCAATTTTTAAACAATTTAGTGAAGGGAATACACATGCCCCAGTTTTTATTAAATAGATAACAACTTGCTGTGAAAATTGAAATCCATATTCTAGAAAGTGAATTACATTCTAAGTGATGAATTCTCTTTCTGGAAAGCCTTTTTCTATTTTAGGATACCTACCACACAGCACATGGAAAAGGCAGTTTTAGAATGATGGCTTTGGTTGGGTCTGTTTTTCCATGACCACAAGTTTAGGAGTCATCTTTGTGAATGATAAGTCACTGCTTGGAAGCCATTTTCAACTCTTCATCTTGCAGAAAAAGGAAGAAAGGGAAATTTCCTCACTTTCTGGATCACCTTTTAATAAGAAGCAGCTAATGTGTGATTGGAATCAATATCTCAACCATAGAGCTCAAGAAAGGTTTAATTAGCCTTCATGCTTCCACTTCTTGATTTTATAGAACAGGTCTTTGAAAGTCACGTTAGGGGCTATCAGTTACCTGCGTGAGTATCATTCTGTGATGTCCAGATGCTCATTTGTCAAGGCCACTTCACAGGTGGTGCAGCAGTTCCCAGTCCTGAGAAGAAAATTATCCTGGAACAACAGTGCAGAACTCTGGTGGACAGGCACATTCATACAGGGAGAGGTTTGATAATCTGATAACATGCAACTGGAAACCTCTTACAATGGTGTGCTCTTGAAAATTGTGTTGTTCTGACTGAGGCTCCATTTCTTTTGCAAATAGTCAATGCCCATGCTCCAAAGTGACAGCTGAGCCAGAACATGGGAAAACAACGCCCTTATTTGTGTTTGTGAACACTTCCCTTCACTTTCCTGTTGCTTTTGTTCATCTAATACGCTTGCCAAGCCACTGGTAGAATGCAAAGAGGTGTTGTTCCACTATATTGAAAATTGAACTAAAATTTATTTGGAATGATATTTTGTTGTTCCTCCTATCTAAGTTATGAAAAGCTTCACAACAAAATTTGTATGTTTCTATTTTTTCAGGAAATATGTCTGGACCCAATACAAAATCTAGGGCAAGTCTGAACAATGTTACCAGACCAAGACAAAACATGTCTCTAAATGAGCAAATAACTTACTTAGAGCAAACTTAGCAATCAATATTAAGAAGGAAAGAAGGAAAGACGAATATAAGTTTCCCAACATGATTGCATAAAAAGGCCTAAAAGTAAAATCCTACAAATCAGAGATACTATATAAGAGAAATCTAAATTATAAATATTAGTTTTTAATTTGTGTTAAGAAGAAATCAATCTGTATTCTTTAAGATTTTGCCAGTGTAACTACTATCCAAACCCTATTGATACTACATTGAAACACTAAAACCAACAAAAGAGGGAACAATAAAGTCATCTGAGGAGTCAACAGACAGCTTTATAAAAAATATGAATGAATGACTTTTGAATTTTATGAAATGTTTGACAACCTGTTTTTGAAATCTGTTTCAGACTACCTGCATGTGCAGTGTTCTTCAAGTTGCACGTGTTATTTTCTGCATAGATGGCTTCAGAAGAGAATATTCATATACTTTTACCTTTTTTAATGTTTGACTCAATTACTAATTCTTGGATGGAAACAATATTACCAACCAGAGAAGTTTAAGTGCATCAGGTAGAAATGTAGGTTTGCTGAGGTTGCAGTAGAGTAATATAGAACACAGATCACCACATTCTAAGTGATTGTATTATGCTGAATCAGAATATATTGTTGTGCTCTTAGGCTGTTAACAGTTGGCTACCATTTCAGTGATAAAGAAAAACATGAAAGAAAAAGAAAGCGACTAATTAAAATGTCTGTACCGTTCATTTTATAAATTTGTTACATCTAACATAGTAAAATACACTAGACATATCAGACACAACGTCCAGATATTTTGTCAATACTTTTTGGAAAGCCCACTAAAGAATGGTGTTTTGTTTTCATAATTTATCTTTGACTTGATTTATCCAACATTTTCATTGGCTCAACAAGACTCTTATATCAAAACTGTCCAGAGAAAAATAACAGTGTGTCTGCTACCTTGGCAGTCTTAAAACTTGGATTGTCAAATAGCAAAAAGGTGTAGGCGGTCCCTGCTGTTCTATATGGCACATTTTCCCACTCTGCTCATTCAAAGTGTCTAATTAGCAGCCACACTTATTTCTCATTGCCTTTAGCTCCTAAATCAAAGTTTTCTGTTCAAGGAACCCTGCTGGTGGTGCTAGAATATCTTTTTAAAATCATGAAACTCATATTCATGTAATCAGCCTATAAACACCACCCCTTCATCACTACGGGGAAAAATAAGATTATTCCTTTTACATATGCACTACTAACACTATCTTTATGTTACTTTCCCCTTTTATGTCTGAACTTGGTAAGTCTGAGTAATGATGGACATAGAGGAGAGGATAGAAGAAAAAAATTGAAAAATCTTTAAGGTCAAGTGAATTTCCTATAAAGTTTGGAAAGATAGGCAAATACCCATCTTGTTGCTAAGGACACCTGCAGTCATTAAAAATAGGAAATATGTTCAAAACAAATTTCACTAAAGACTTAAAACCAGCAAAATTACATTTGAGCAAAGCCAGCAAAATTACATTTGTTAGATATTTAATTGGTTATTTCAGCTATTGGATTTCTAAAATAGATTAGATACATTCATTCATTCAACAATGGTGGGGTCTAATGTGGCAGGCATTTGTTTAAGTGTAAATAATAGAGTGAGCAGGAGATAATTTTTACATCTAGAAGTTTATGGAAGAGACAGATAAGAAACAGGCAATTGAGAAATGTACGTGAAAAGCACAAGGCATTCTGGGAGATTTAGGAGAGACATAAATCCTAAGAGCACAGAGATTTTCTAATAGCATTAACATCTAACCTGGATCCTAAATGATAAGTAAAATTTAGTAAGACAGAAGAACCATTTCTAGAATAGTAGAGTAAGGACTTCTAAAAATCCCCTCCACTGTTAAAGCAACAAGAACACTTGCAAAAAGAGTCAAGTTACTTTTTCAGAACTCTGGAAATTAACCAAAGAGAATTATTCAAGAAAAACTGCTGAGTCTTGATACAAACAATAGATACTGTGATGTTTAAACTTGGCGTACCCTCATGCTTCTCTCCCAAGCTCTGGGGAAGCCTTGAAAACAATAGCCCGACAACTACTATAGCTGTGAAAAACAGCAGCCTAACAACCACCAGTAGAATAGAATAAGCATGTATCTCAGAGTGTACTCTGCGCAAATATTTGTAGAAAACAATTAGCAACAATTGTTTAACATCACAGCTGCCTGAGGCAATGATTCAAGTTGGAGCTACCAAGCAGACCAAAATTGGAAAATGGGGTGTTCATAAAGTGCTTCTATAACTTTCAACATATGCCTAAAAATCTGGAAGGCCAGGCATATGTGCAAGACTGTGCATATGTCCAGGAAAGAACTGGGAAGGTCCTGGTCTCTCGTCTCTGACTGACCATATGGATCTGTGGAAACAGGAAGTGAAAGCTAAGGCTGACGGTCAACTTCCATTGAACTTGTGTGTCTCAACTTTACACATGAAGAGCCCCTCTGCAAATTCTGAGAGACTTATGGGTTCTGATCATTGCCCGACCATTAGGATAACCAAGCAGAGGTCTCAAATGATAAAGAATATAGATTATACAGATTTAGTTAAGGAAAGACATGAAACAAAGACAATGGTCACTAATCAAACCTTGTGAAATTGGAGATAGAAAGAGATTGGATTTCTACACTTGTTATATTATTCAAAATATTCCATTTTCAGCAAATAAAAAATATAAGATATACAAATAAACAGGGAAGTATGACATATAATTTTTTTTAATACAGTAGTCAATAAAAAAATCCCTAAGGAAGTTCAAGTGTTGAATTTACTCTACAGAGCCTTTCAGTTATTAAAAGTAACTGAAATTTTGGTTAATTTCCAGTTAAAGAATCAAAGGAATCCATGTGTAAAATAATAATGAAAAGTGTGAGAAGTCTTTCTCACCAAAAAGAGGATACCATTAAACATAGAAATTATAATCAATTAGAAATTCTGGAGTTGGAAATTACAATAACTGAAAAATTAACAGCATATTTGAAACATCAGAAGAAAGAGCTAACTAATTTGACTATATTTCATTTGAGATTATGCAGTCTGAGGAACAGAGAATTTAAAAAGAATAAAGAAAAATGAACAGAGCCTCAGAGACCTGTCAGGCAATATCAACCATACCATCATATGCATAATGAGAGCTTTGTGAGAATAGGCTAACAGAGAAGAAAAAATACTTGAAGAAATAAAGACAAGTAACTCTACAAATTTGATGAAAAATTTTAATCTGGGCATCTGAAGAAGCTCAATATTCTCAAAGTGGGATAAACTTAAAAGGAACCATACTCATAGCCAAATTTATTTTCAAGACAAAGAGAGAATCTTGAAAGCAGCAAGAGAAAAAAGATCTATAACATACAAGAGATTTCTCATCAAAATAATGGTGGCCAGATGGTGGTGAAGATGAAATATTCAAAGTACTTTGTGTTAACCAAACAAAACTATCTTTCTTTTTCTACCTACCTGATTTAAAATATAACTGGGTAAAACAATAATCCCAAACCTGTGTTTATGTATACACAATGTATAGAAGATGTAATCTGTATAACAAAAAGAACACAAGGAGGAGGAGGGAACAAATATATAAAGCGACCAAGTTTCTGTACACTATTGAAACAATGCTTATATCAATCCAAAGTAGATTGTTCTAAATTAAGAAGTTGATTGCAATTCTCTTAATAACAACTTAGAAAATAACCAAAGACAATATAGCTTAAGTAAAGGAAATTAAGATGTTACACAAGAAAATATCTAATTAACACCAACAAAGCAATAATAGGGAAACATCTATCTGTATGTTTTCCAACCACCTTGGAATGAAATTAGAAATAAATACCAAAATGAAATACAAGCAATACACAAGTAGGAGAAAATGAACCAACACATGTATCTCCACAGGCTGAGAGCACACCCCAGAATGGATTGCACCCAGAGCCTCGCCTGTGCTGAATTTAGATGATTAAAATGATGAGATCTGTAACTTTCAAGATGATTGATGACATTTATACGGGATTTTGGCCTTGGATTAATGCTGTAATGAGTTGAGATTTTCAGGGACCTTGCAATAAAGTTAATGCATTTTGCATTTTAGCTGCAGGTGAACCTTTGAAGTTGGGGTGGGGACTTTGTTAGGCAACATAAGGATCCCACAAAGTTTTCCATGCCCTAATCCTCATAACCTGTGAACACATCATCTTATGTGGCAAGAAGACTTTGCGGATGTAACTGAGGATGTGGCTGGTGTGTTATGTTTGCCTTTCCCAGAAACCCGAGTTTCTACATAATCGATATGTATGCCAATTTTATAGGGATTAGAGAATAAATTTGCTAGTAATTGCTAATAATCTGAGGTCCCTAATGTTCACATAGTGACTTTTATGTGTTGTAACTAACTTCTATCATTTATTTGCATTCTTGATCAGAAACACAGTGAACTGGTTGGCTTGAGGGAATGTGGAGGGTTGTTCTTTTGGTAAATGCATTATTCTATATACTGACTCAATCAACAGAGAACTATGGCTAAAAATTAGTCATTTTTACATATTTTTTCTGTAACTGTAACAAGCTTAAAGGTTTCTAGCATATTGTTTATTAAAAAAGTAAACAGATGTCTATTATTAGAGGGGTCATATGGTCCCAGCAGATAAAATTCTGGGTTGTGGAAGCAGAGTGAAGATTCCTTAACTTCATGACTCCTTAACCAATCCTGAATGGAATGGGTGACTTTATGATTTCCTTCCCAAAGCCAAACTATCAGGAACTTGGAAAAATTTGAAATTTTATCCTATTTTCAAGCTAACAAGTTATGCTGCCACAGTTTCATGGATTTTGGCAGAAGACAAAAGTATCCTGGGTCTAAGGCAAAGGACTTGATTCCTCACAGCAATGGCAGGAGCCTGAGTGTTGGGCTTTCAATCAGGCTCCAGCCCCAGTTTCTCAGGGGGAGAGGGAGAAGTCTGGTTGAAACACACTGTGGGTTTCATTGAAGAACTTAAAGATTAGGGTCCCAAATCTTTTCTAATGGACAATAAGCATGCTCGCTCTTCATTCCTGGAGAAATCCTCTACAATATATCTCCCAAGGTTGTAAATATATCTGCCTTGCTCTGGAGCGAGACACTAGCTCTATTTTATGGGACTATTCCGTATGCAAAAAAGGTAATCTAGCGCCAAAGCAGTCAGTGCCTCATGACATGCTGCTTTCATGACAAATAGGCCATGAAAGACCATCAACTTATCCCATGAACTCAGTTTCCTTTATCCCTCTGCAGGCTGAGTAGCCAGTGCCCTGAACAGCTTCAGGATGTGTCATTCACTTGCCCTGCAATGTGACCAGTGCCCCCGGGAGGTAGGCGGGATTGCTTTGTACACCTCTGACATGCTAACATAGGAGTCTCTCCTCAGGGGTTGTTGGTTATCTTTGGTATTTGTTGGTTATCTTCGCTTTCCACTTGTCACACTGCATTGGAGACTTTGTCGTACTGGTATACCTTCATTTCTCAACTGTGAGCTTCTTCAGTATGAGTGAATGCATGTTTCTATCACATGGTAAGCATTCAATTGCATTTGATAAATGGATGAATGAATGGGTGGATGGGTGAGTGAAGCAATCGATCAATCAGCAAGCTGTTAAACCAGCACTTCCACTTGCTGAGAGCTAAGCCCTCAAGTCACTTGAAATAAGTCCAAGCATAGTACAAGAGTCTAACAATAAACCTGAAGAAGACTTATCCTGTCACACCATGCCCCAGGGAGATGTCACCCTGAGCTAACTGTCTTCATTGGCAACGAAGATGAAAAAGCTGTAGCTGGACTCCATTCCCACCAATAATTAATAGGGCTGGCTTTCTAGCAACTGGCAATGTTGACACAAGCCCACTGTGTTCTTCAAAAGTCTGGCAAAGAGAGCATTCCTGAAAACTTCAAGCTCAAGAAAGAGCTGCTGTCTGGTGGTTCTGTCCTGGCTCCACCGAGGCATTGACATGAATGTTTATAGGACACATCACATTTGGCTCCACTCTCGATGTCTAAGCTGCTTAACATGAAGCTCTCAGGAAGTTGTAGGCCATTTTCTCTTGGACTCCCACCATCTGGCAGATTTGGGACCAGGTATTTGCAGGTACTGGATTGGATGGTTGTCAAGATGTCAAGATGGTTGACAGCAATCCTAAGAACTGCTACACCGATGCTACCTATCACTCTATTAGCTCTTGGCTCAATGTGGGGTGAAAACTTGACCTGGGAGAGTTCCCCGATGGCAGCACCCCTCAAAAGAGCCCCCCTATTCAAACAAAGGCTTCCAGGTTGTTCTGCACAGCTCTATCCTCTATAAATTCTTGGAAAGGTGGTTACTTACAGGCATGCTTTCATTTGCCTCGAATAAGAAACTGCTACTAAAAATGTTGTAAGAGAATTTAATTTTTAAAAATTACTCCATCTTTTGGACCCTCCTTTCTACTTGATTTTAAAACATGCCAGAATATGCTCTGAAGTATTATATTGTGAAAATAGGTGGCTTGAAAACAGCATATAAATTCACAGTTCAAAGCAAAAGGAGCTAATTAATAAGCTGCCTTCTTTTCTCCTTTTCTGCCTTTTCTTCCCACTGAGCAGCTCTAAGTACTTGATGTAGAGTTGGGTTTTTATTTTTATTTTTTTAAATTACAGCCTATGCATCAAGCAGACCTCTCTCTGAGATATATTGCCCTGGTACATAAACAGCTTGTGTGCTCAGGGGCAGTGTATATTTTATTCTAGATGGAACTCATGATAAGAAACTGAATTTAGAAAGCATTTGGTGGAAAACTAAAGTCAGTGACTGAATAAAATACAAAGAAATGGCTTTAAAATGTGCTCTTATTCATTAGAATTTAATGCATCAAAAGTTATTTTATGTCTAAAGTGGGAAGGACAAGAGTAAAAGAATAGCCTCGCAAAACTAAATCCCCTAAAGACATTTATATTGTTCTTCCGGAATAAAGTAAATTCTATGAGATAAATAATTTCACACGAAGTAAATGTACCGCATGTTCAAAAAATAAACACAATGTGTTGCATTCTTGCTCTACCCAACCCACCGCACTGTATGATTAGTCTCCTCTTGAAAATACAGTCTTGCAAAGTTTTATGTCATGAAGGAAAATTGAACTTTAACTTATGAGAATTGCTGCTTTATTATACCCTTTACCCTGCGGTCCCCTAACAAAGAATACATAGCCACATAAATGTCAAAGTAAATGTTACTAAAACAAAGCCTCTAGAACAGCAGCACCAGAATCTCCTGGGAGTTTGTTAGAAATACAGACTCCCAGATCCCACCTCGGATTCGGAGCTGCTGAATCAGAACCTGGATTTAACAAGGGCCCCAGGGGGAGCTCACACGTATTAAGTCTGAGAAGCACCGACCTAGGACAGACTCTCCCTAGGGGAGCCCGTAGACTCATTGGCAAGATGTATGAGGACAAAGCTAGGGCGTGATGCAAGGCCCATATGACTTACATGGGTGGTGAAGACTGTAAATGTGTTTGAGGTTTAGAGGAAAGAGAGATCACAGGCAGGGACAAGGTGTGACAAACACCCTCAGAGTTGAGTCTCAATGTCCAAGCATAAAGCAGGGGAGAGGTATGGCAAACCATAGGTAAAAGGGAACAGATATTGCCAAGGAAAAACTAAGCCGGCATTGGTCCCAACAGAAGCCAAGGCATAGAGGGGAACAGGTGAGATCTGTCTGGGGAGCTGTGGATTGATGGAAAGGGAGCATCCCACACTCATTAACATGTTGGGGTATGTGTAATATCTTTAATGTATTCAGCTTGTATGGGGCTTCCTCTAAATATACACAGAATCATGTAAAGCAATGAGGATTGTTACAGGCTAAATTATTCCCCCCTCCAAAAGAAAACTTGTATGTTGACACCCTAATTCCCAGTATGCCTATATTTTTCCTAGAGCCTTTAAAGAGTAATTAAAATTAAATGAAGGGATAAGGATGGGGACTTGTTCTAATAGGCCTGGCATCCTTATAAGAAGAGGAAGATGACCAGGAAAGTATGTGCACACAGGAAGATCATATGAAGACACAGGGAGAAGGTAGCCATCAGAAAGCCAAGGAGAGAGGCCTTAGTAGAAACCAACCCTGCTGATGCCTTGATCTTGAAACTGTGAGAAGATAAATGGCTGTTGTATAAGCCACTCAGTCTGTGGCATTTTGTTATGGCAGCCTGAGCAAATTAATATAGTGAGCTGTACACTGAGAACTCATGTTGATGCCTATGAACTTAAGCCTTTAGTTCATAAATAATGTTCAGAGATAATAAGTTAAGCAAGATAAGTTGAAGAAAGATGGGGACAGGTAAAAAAAAATTACCATCAAGCCTCTTTGGTCATTACTGCACCAGGAGGTGAGAATGAAAGAAAGGCAGAGAGAGATGTAAGAGTGATACAAAGCAAGGTGGCCCAGAATTACTGAATTTAGAGCAACATGACATGTCACCTTAGAGATCACTAACCCTCTTCACTTAACTGAAAGGGAATCCTCAGCCTTGGTAGATATGCAGCAAGCCTGGCATCATAGGCTTGTGACTTGAAAAGCTACATGGGGCCCCAGGTTTTGCTGTACCCTAAGTTTGGTTGAGTGCTTTGCTTTCCCCATCTTAAAATTCCTAATGACTGTTGAACAAGGAGCCTTGCATTTTTATTTTGTACTGGATCCCACTAATCCTACAGCAACTCCTGATCGACAGTGTGGTCACGGTCATACATGAAGCCTTCCTTGCAAGAACTCGGCCCCAGCTCCCCTGACTTCCAGTCCCTGTTCCCTGTGCCTCCCATGTGTCTCAGAGGCTGGCTGCCTGGGGTGGGAGGAAGGAGCTGACAGGAATGACCATTGAGTTAAAGAGGCTGCAGGAATTAGCAACATTATCAACAATATGTTAACCAGAAATGGAGAGACTGACTGGTTTTAAAGGAAGGGTAATAAATTCTGTGGAGTTTTGGGGATGGTGAAAAAGAGGTATTAGTGTTAAGAAACTAATTGTATAAGGGGTCACATGTGAGAGATAAGGGAAAAAAGAAAGAAAAGAAGTGGACTAAGAATTGAGAAGGAAACCAGTGTAAAGTAATATGGAATTCCAAGGTAGAGAGTTGAAGGAAGAATGGTCAGTTATTGTCAATAGTGGAGGAAAAGAGGAATGAGAAAAAAATGGCAATTAGAGATAATTCAGAAACTTGACTGCATATTCAGTATGAGATTAGGTGATATTATAATGATTCAAAAATAGCCAAGACAGCTTATTTGGATCAGCGAGTGTAGACAGAAGAGTCAAGAAATAATTTTTTTTCTAGATGGAAGCCAGTGTGGATCTGAAGGGAGAAAAGAGCCAGACAGTAAAAAAAGAGAGTTAAAAATATTGGGGAAGAAAACGGATAAGGACAAGAACAAAAGTAAAGGAGAGAGAGTGACCAGAGTCACAGACAGAGTGGCTGGCTTCAGAGAAGAGAAATGTTGGTTCTTTCTCTCTGAAAAGACAGAAAAAGAGTAAAGGTGAATATATAAAAAGAGTCATTTTGAAGGACAATGGAGAAAACCACTTGCTGGAGTGTATTTTTTTTTTGTAATTGCAATTTGTTTTCTACAAATATTGGGGCTGAGTGGGCAGTCTATGATAGGCACGTTATGAAAATGGAATTTTAATCATCCCACACAAACACTGTTCCTAGAAACAATGGTATGCAGCACACTTGCCAAGAGAGAATAAACAGACTGCTCATTCAGCAGTATGAAGTATAGCATCTTTTGAATATTTCATGGCAAGGCTTCAGGTATAAAATTTCAGGAGTTGAAATCTGTAGCGTAATAAGAAACTTAAAGAAAAGAAAAGAAAATTATCAGCAAAAAAATCTTATGGAGGGAGACCAAAACTACTGAACTGACCAAATTATGGAAGGAGAATAGAATTATTTATTATGAGCCTATGGTTAGAGGCTCCAAGGACATGCATGCGCACACACACAACTTGACAGTACCTGATAAAGTGCATTTGTTTTGAGAAGTACAGATAATCTACTCTGACTTGAAATCAGTCATTTGCTATTCTTATTGGATACCAATGAATTAAATATATCCTATTAGAGGTGGGCTTTAGGTAAAAATGTTAGCAGTGTTTTCCTAAGAATTTTTCATTCATGGATTTAGTCATCTAAAATATTTACTTTTTAAAAATTAATTTATTGTTGTTGTCTTACATTTATCCCATTTTCCCCCATTGTTCTCCCCTGCTCCACCTTCCCCATCCCCTCTCCTGAAGCCAATCCCCACCTGTTGTCTGTGTCCATGGGTCATTTATACTAGTTTAAAATATTTACTCTTTGAAGTAAAAAGGGCATCTGCCTAGCAACTTTCTTTAACCTCACCCTAAAATAGTTGCAAATATGCTTCCATTTACTTGTATCTCCCTTAATTTCTTTCTTCAATGTTCTATAGTTTTCTGAGTACAGATCTTTTGCCTCCTTGGTTGAGTTTATCAGTGGATGATTGGGTCAAAAAACGTTGGTACATTTACACAATGGGATACTACACAGCAGAAAGAAAGAAGGAACTCCTAACCTTTGCAACAACATGGATGGAACTAGAAAGTATTATGCTTAGTGAAATAAGCCAGTCAGTGAATGACAAATACCATATGATCTCACCCATTTCAGGACAATAACGAACAAAACAAACAAATAAGCAAAACAGATCCAGGTATATAAATACAATGAATAGATCTCCAGTAGGAAGAGGAGAGAGGGGAGGGGGGAGGGGAGAGGAGGAGGCAAAGAAGGGGAGCAGTTTAGTCAAGGAACTAGTATGGAAGAACCATGGACATGGACAACAAGCGGGATTGACTTTGAGGGGGAGTGAGTGGGTGGGGAAGGGGACAGAGGGAAGGTTAAAGGGGATGAATGTAATAAAACAACAATAAAATTAAATTTTAAAAAATTCTTAAAAAAAAATAAAATAGTTGCAAATATGCTGCCAAGTTCATTAGCCCACAGTCCCACAAGACATCAATCCCAAAGAAAAACCTGTCACCAGAATCCGGAAAAAATTTCCAATGACAGTGGAGCCACTGGGGCTGGATTAAGGACACTGATCAATGACCTATATTTTACCACATGAAACAAAGCAACGGGCAGAGAAAGACCTAAACTGACTGCTCCAATGCATACTCGTCACATGCCCTTGACCAAGGGAAGCCCTAAGCTGTCTCACTTCTTACCCACCCCCTTCCCACTCTACAACCTACCCCTTTACTTCCAAGAAAGGGTAAGTCTGATGTCACTAGAATTTCAGGGAAACAAGGTGTGAGGATTTACGGCTTTTAATAGAAGAAATGTGGAGTGTGAAACTGATTTCCTAAGCCGAGCTTCATTGGATTCTTTCTTTTCCAGTTAAATTGCTGTACAGAGCTTTCTCTTCTTTCAGGAAGATCAATGGCAACCTGGTGTAGTTCAAGGGAAAGAAGACATGGAGCAGAGCAATCACACCTGCTTTTTTGTAGCCTTTTCCTACAAAGACACTTTTCATTTCAAAGAAAGGTTATCTAATCCCCACCCTCACTTCCCACATGGCATCTCCATGAACCCTCTTAGCACCTATTAGGTTTCATTATTTAAATGCAATATATTAGAAATTTGATTATTAATTCTAAAAGCAAATAAACAAGGAGTTTTTAAATAAATAGCAATGTATGTTCATAAGATTATAAAAAGCATATATTAACCCAACTTTTAGCATGTAGACATTTTCCCATTTAAAAAGAATATCACATAAAACTTTGTATCTTAACTACCTTATCCTCTTTTCAGATATCAAAGTCTGACCAATATATAATTTAGCATTAGTAAGAAAGAATAGGTAGAAAGGATCAGAACATAGATGCCTCTATCACCTCAAGCCCAGGAAAATGTGGGAGGTGTAGAGCAGAACTGAGTTACCATTCAGCAAAATAGTATGGAACATTATAATGTTACATCAACTTCTTTATTTTCTTTTCTCTTATAGCTTGTCCAGTTTTTTAAAGTACATTTATTAGCATGTAGAGAAGAGAGAAGAAGCTGTATAACTTCAGACAGCTTTCTATAGAAACTATGGTTATTATACAGGCCAATGTAACATGCTTGTAAGCATAGATACTTTATTTCATTTGAACATAGAGGTTTATATTTGACTATATATTTGACTATGTCCTCAACCAATATAATCACAAAGGAGATTCAGGAATATCATTCAAACTGCATACTTTTAACACCTTTATTCTGACATGTTGACTAGACATCTGCTCCCACAAATTAGCCCCATTCCAAAGGATCAAGCAAGGCTGGAGAAGGTCTTAGGAGAATACAAGACAGGATAAAGACCATGAAATGGACTTAAATGTCAGGCAGAGATGGGTTTGAGGCTTAGTTATACTGTTGATGAGTTATATCATTTGGAGAAATGATACACCTTCTCTAGTTCTCTAATGTGTCAAACTCGCCTGACAGGTGAAAGGAGCTAATATCCATCCACTCATCATGTCGGTGTGGGGACTCAGTTGAACATGAGTGCTTAGGCAGTACCTGGCACAAAGCAGGTTCCTGGCCAGCGTTGGCCATGACCATCTGGCTCCTCTGTAGAAGCTTGTGCGAGGCAGTCTCGTTCACTAGGCTGAGGTCAAAGAGAAGCACTACTGGTCCTGACATCCACACAGAGGAGAGACCTGGTGGAAAGAAAGGAATTGAACTTCACAGAGATGCCAAGATTGTTCCAAACGTCTAGAGAAATGCCATGGATTGGAGCTGGCCCAGCATCCAAGATAAGAAAGAATTTCAGTGCCCTTCTAGTTGCAAAAGCTCTTGTTCTTTTGAAGTCAAATATCTATAAAAAAAATTCTATTGTCCTGCCCTGTGGACAATGTAGGCACTGTCTGTAGGCAACACTCCAAAAAAATTGTAATATTGAATACATATGCACTTCAGAATGTCATTGTTCCTAGCCAAATGCTGTCTTCATGGTCAATAATTATCAATAAAAGGGTAGTTGTATCTTTCCACTGGATCATTCCCCTTTTGCAATTCTGTGCTTTCATTCCATCTCCCTTCCCATCCAACCAGGACCAGCTTTCTATATCCTTCAGCTTCTCCCAGAAGACAGACACTTGTAAAATTAGGTTCATGAATAAAGTAAAAGATGCAAACATTTGGAAAAGAGCTTATTTGAGCTTTTATATATATGTGTAAAATTCCTATACAGAAAAGAGACTCCAAAGATTTCAATTTCTTCTTAAATTTCATTTAGAAAAGTAGTATGAAGAAAGTGTACTTTACAGAGCATGCTTTTTTTCTAAAGTTCATAAAATATATAAAAAAGAGATTGTATAATGCACAAAAAAAGAAAAAAGTGAGAAAGTACATTATTCTCTGACATAATACAATAAATCAAAAAATGAATAGTAAGCATTTAGATATTTTTAAATCTCCTAAAATAAAGTAGTAAACTATAGAAAAATAAACAAAACAGTAATATATGATAGATAGATGGATGATAGAAATAAAACAAGTTTTACATAAATATCCACAGATTCATGGCTTATTTCCCAGTTAGAACATACTATATTTAACTATATCCAATGAATAAATGATTTTTAAAAGATCATCTTAAGATATTTTTAGATCAAGTTAACATCCATTCCTAACCTAAAAGAAAAAATACAAAGTAGAATAAACCTCTTACATGATTTAATATTTAAACATAGTAAAATTGACTATAGTAACCAACAGACAACAGTTGCACGTAATGGTAGAAATACTAGATACACTCTCATTAAAATAAAAAGAAACATAAACACATCTGCTGGTATTATGATTATTTTTCAGTTGTGCAGCCAATGCAATTGAACATTAGAAACAGGAAATACCCCATCATAAAAGAGTAGAGAAAGTTATCATTATTTAAATACATTTTTTTTTTACTTAGAAAATAAAAAAGGTTCAAATGAAAACTATTTAGAGTCAACACAAAATAATTCAATTGGGAAGCTGAGACAAAACAAATATATTGAAAAATCAGTAACATGTTAAAAAATAAAATGTTGAAATAGAGGCCATTTCTTTTAGTAAATATACAGTGAACACATATTATAATGAGGTATGTCAACATTACTGATAGATATAGAGTATATGAATAAATGGGAAAATGTTCCTATTCTTTTACTAGATAGATGAATGTTTTAAACCTATTTAAATCTATTTATAGAATATATGCACTTCTATTTATTATCCTAATGGAAATTAGAGGTACAGTTTTAGTTCTAATATTTGCCTAAAAAATAAATGCTGGGAATAACTGAAGAAATTTTTGAAAGAAAAAATGGAATAATAGGTAAAACATTCCTTAGCATATATTAAAAAGCACATAATATAAAGCTGTGATAATCAAACTTCAGCAAGTATAGACAGAATAATGTATTGATGCTTAAACAAACAATAAAATGGAGATGATAATCCAATCCAAAACTTCCATATCAATAAATTATCATGGAAAATCAATTAACTGAAAATCACAGTACATGAACAAAACTAAAATAAACCTCAGAAATTATTATTATTTATAATAAAATACTAGAAGACATAGAGACACAGCTTCCTGAAAGAAAAATGGGATAAACAACATAGGGAGAAAAACCAGCAGATTTTGTGCTGGAGGATTTAAAACGTTTGTATCTCAAAATGTAACAGCAGGAGGTACTTCCAAAGGGAAGGGTTTCAGCTGGTGTACGTTAGAGCTTTGTGTACATGGAATGAGGCAGCGTGAACATTCCCACACAAGGCCACTTTCCTTGATCATTGTAAGATCATCCGTGTTGTAGGTGCTTGCAGTCACTGACACTGCTATGGCCCATCCAGGGATCTGGAAGGAGCTAGGAGGGTCTGTCTTATAAGCAGGTGCTGACAAGGGTGTGCTCAGTTTGTAAAATTGCATCATGCTGTACACTTACAACTGGTGCACTTTTTTTGCATGTATGTTATTCTTCAATAAAAATATATAAAATTTTCAAATGACCCTTTGAAATCAAGGTTAAGCTGTGATAAGAGGAAACAACTGGAAGCCCCAAAGGATGAGAAAGGAAAATTAAAACTGTGTAGGCCGATGCTTTAAGGAATCTGCCAATTTGAGTTTAGAGCCTGGGTTTTATTTTATTTTAAGACTTTCTTTATTATTTTGAGAGAGAGAAAGGAAGGGAGAGAAGCAGAGAAGGAGAGAAACATCAATGTATGGTTGCCTTTCACCTGCCTCCAGCTACAGACCTGGCTGGAGACCTGGCCTGCAACCTGGTTATGTGCCCTGGCTGGGAATCGAACCAGTGACCTTTGGGTTTGAAGGCTGGCACCTTATCCATTGTACTACCAGCCAGAGGACTAGAGCCTGGGTTTTAAAAAGTCACATTAGCAGAGGGGACAGGAGACAAAGCCTGGCGTCTGACCAGTGTGTGAAGAGGTCTTGATCAGAAGCTGCATAAATCCAGCACCCCCTGCAAAGTGACACCTTCAATGGCTGAACAAGGGAAATACAAACCCTGGAAGTAGGCTTGCCAATTTCACCCTTACTTCAGGATAAAGGTAAAGAAAAGAACCCACATCCCCTAAGAATTGCTAACTCTAAGCTTGTACACGGAGCTAGAATTCACACTTCCTTTGTAGCCCGAAAACTCCAAATCAAAGCTTTATTTTACAGTGGTCTCCAGGCACTGAACAGAGCAAATGTAAATCATTTCAAGTGTTAAATTCAGATTAAAAAAAAGTCTACAGAGAATGTTCCAAGGACCATAATCTAACAACCAAAAAATGGCTTGAGGTGGAGACAAATCCCCATGACCAATAATCAAAAACACACCCCCCAAAAAAAACGCACCCAAGAGAATCAGACCCACACAGGCAGATATTGGAATTATCAAAAGAGAACATGGGTATATGAATATATTTAAAGAAAGGGAGTGAGTGGATGGGGAAGGGGACAGAGGGGAGCAAAAAAGGGGATGGATATAATACAACAACAATAAAATTAAATTTAAAAAAAATAATAAGAGGGGCTTGATAGTATAGTTAAGGAGAAAGAGACCGAAGTTGTCCAGAAAAATATTATAAAGAAATAATACCTAAGAATAAAAATATTATTTTTAAAATTAGACCCAGTACATAAGTTACATAGTAAATTAGACTCAGCTGGTAACAAAATTAATGAATTAGAAGAAGAAATATCTAGAATGCAACACAAAGTAATAGAACATAGGAAAGAAAGTTTATGTAATATGGAAAGATTAAGAAGCCAAAACTATTATTTTCAAATGTAAAAAATAATGAAAGTGATGGAAGGGTAAAATTCAATAATGATCAAGAATATTCTAGAACTGGTGAAAGATAACAACTCTCATATTCACAAGTACCAGCAAAAAACAAACAAAATGAGTAAAAGGGAAGTCATATTTAGAAATATTTTAATAAAAATGCAGAACTCTAAATACAAAGAACAATATTAAACCATTACTCAAGTCTAAAGAAATGCAGATTACAATCATTTTTAGATAATAGTTCTTATACATTTGATTAGCATAATCCAAAATTTAGACAAGATACTGTGTTGGGGAGATTGTCAGGAAACAGGCCTTTTCAGGTACTGCTGAGAAAATAAACCTACAGAAGGGAAGTTAACCATATCAAACAAAATTATATATGCTCATGTTCTTTGATCTAGCAACCCTACTTTGACAGTCCTCAAAGGTACACCTGCAAAACTGTTGAAAGGCTTTATGCAAGGTTATTCATTTAAACATTAACTGTAAGAGAAAAAATAGAAATAAAAATATCCATCTATAGAAGATTAGTTAAATAAACTATGGTGGATACACAACAATGAAATGTCCAGGGGGTTAAAAGAATAAGCATCTCTATGTGCTGTTATAGAAAAAGAGCAAGGTGTTGAAAAGTGAGTACAGTAGTTATCATTTATTGAAAGATGTTAGAGAAAATTATAAAAATAGAAAAATTAGCCAAATGCCATATTATATGGATATGAGGACATTAGATTTCTCTACATATTTCTTATTTTAACTATTTGACTTTGAACCCATGTGCATATTTTTAAAAATTATAAAACAGAAATTAAATTTAAAGGCAATTCTGGAAAAATGAAAGCATCATTCTTACACAATTTTGATACTTATGAAGAAGGGACCAAATGACCTACATAATGGAATTAAGAAAGTTTAGTAAGCTTTTCCAATACAATATCAATAGAGATGAACAACAAGCAGAAAAGAATATTTAAAAAGTGATAAAATGTATAGCTACAAGAAAATAAGATAAGCCACCTGGGAATAAATCCAACCAAGAGCGGTGTAAGAAATTTATGCAGAAAATAAGACAGCGTAGCAAGTGGAGAGAAACACATTGTTCACAGATAGGAAGACTTAACTATTGTAAAGAGCTCATTTTTCCTAAATTGAGCTAAAAGATTCAAGCTATGCTAATTAAAACTTCTACAGGTTTGGGGGGGTTGCATTTCGTTTTAATTTAACAAGATGATTTACAAATGTATAAGGAAGGGTAAAAAAAGGCTAAGCCAAGGACATGCAATTCGCCATGCCAAACTGGTTATGAGGAAAAAGGTAAACTGTGTGGCATTGGAGGAAGCTTGGACAAAAAGACAGCAGGAGCGGCGCTCGGCACCAGATGTACAGGGTGGAAAACAGCTCAGTAAACTGTGCGGGAGCGGAATGTCATCCCCGGAAAGCCATTTAACTGGATTTCTTTCTCAAGCCATACGCAAAAATAAATTCCAAATGGATTAAAGACTTACTTTGAAGATCAAAACTGTAGTATTCTCAGAAGATGGTATAAAAAGATATATTTATAACCTTGGAATAGAGGAAGATGTTTTAAGCCAAACTCAATCAGCCTGAGCCATAACAACCATGACAACAAAGTGGAGCGCTTCGGTGATGTTAAAAAGTAAGATTTTCCTGTTTAGAGAACACATTAAAACACAAAAAAAGATACACAGAGGAAGTAAGAAGACAGGCCAAAATGTGGAAGAAGACACTTGCAAAATAGGCAGCAATCCAATAACTATTATTCAAAATATATAAAGATCTTATATGAATCAATAAGAAAATGTACACAATAGATAAATATTTAAAGGTCATGAACACAGAAGAGAAAACATGAATCACTAACATTTACAAATATACCTATCAGTAAAATACCATTTCAAACCCACTGTGTTGGCAAAAAATTAAATAGTTGGATAAAAACAGTAGCAATGTTGTGGGGCAACTGAAATTCCTATGTATTGCTGAGGGGAATATGAATTGGTCCAATCGGTTTGAAAAGCAGTTTGGTGTTACCAAGTACAGCTGTACAAATAAAGGCCTCTAAGGAAGCCCTAGAAATGCACTTAGTCCTAGGAAAACCCTGGGCATAGTCACCAGATGAAAACACAGGGCCAGCATGTGATGACAGCACTGTTTGAAGAATAACAATGTACCTACCCAAACATGTGTCAATGATATAACAGCAATGGAAGTGACAGAACCACAGGTTTATGCATTGGCATAAATGAATCTTTTAAGAAAGTTGTGCAAAAATAAAAACATAGTGAGCCACAGTACACTACATACACCATTATCTCATGAATATAAAACACAAATGCAGGCAAAATTAAACAATATGATGCTTACTGTGAAGATATTTTAAGTCATAAAAAAGGGAGGGAATAATTTTTATAAAGTTCAAGTTCATGGTTACCTTCCAAGGGAAAGAGGGAAAGTGATAAGGAAGGAACACAGATGGGGCCTGGTCATTTCCTGTTTCTCAAGACTGAGTTTAGGAAACATGGATGCTTGTTGTACAGTATTATTTTTCTTTAAACTGCATTTATATAAACATGCACATTTATGCTGTTTTAAGTATCATATGCATAATAAAAACATTTGTAACATACATAACAAGTTGTCAATATCTTTACCAGATTGAACCATACAAATCACTAAGAAAAATACTAAACTGCCATCAGAAAAGGTGAAAATAATGAATCTTTACTACTCTTCTAAAATGCAAATTGAAACAAATAAAAATGTAGTGCTTTCAATCTATGAAATTAAAGTTTTGTTTTATTTTTTAATGAAACTGTTTATGGTTGTTGAGGGAATTATGCAATAGTTTCTCTCACTATTCATGAGAAAATAAATTATACAAACTTTTCAAAAATAATATATTTCTATGGGCATATTTATTTACTTTGACTATTATATTCATATGTACATGAATTTTTATTATAACATTATTTATAACATAAGAATAAAATGTTGGAAATAATGTAAAAGTCTAAAAATATGGAGAGACAAATAAATTATAGCAATGTGATGGAACAATGACTAATATAAAAAAGTCATGACTTTGTGAAATAAAGCAATGGAAAATTTTAATGATATTTTAAATTAGAAAAGTTAGATATCAAACTATTTTTACAACAATGTACCACTTAAAAATAATTTTCCAATGGTATATAGAAAAGTGGCAAAAAAATTCTGTCACAAAATATTAATAGCAGTTATCTCTGGGTTATTAGATCTTGGATAATTTTATTATTGTCCACTAAAAATTTTGGAACATTATCCTACAAAAATAGACATTATTTTCATAATCAATAATGTTTAATTTACTGAGTTTTAAAGTGTTCCGAGTGATTCTAATGTGCACAGGGGCTTTCAAAAATGCGGTGGAAGGTATGAATGTTTACGATTGTCTCAAGAAGTTCACAAGCCAGGTTGAAGGATAAGACTATTCAAGAACATGAACAAGTTCAAGGTACCACATGCCACAAAAGAGGCCCATGTGGAAATATTGGGCTGAAAGAAAGCTTTCCTCTGGTTGAGGAGGCTGAAAGAGGGTTAGAAAGTCCCTACTTTGTACATATTTGAGCATATAACATTCATAAATGGAAAAGAATATGCTTCCTTTGTACATTCTCCATTGTACATATATATGCATGTGTGTGTACATGCATATGCTTTTATTCAAACAGGGACTGGGGTTTCTTGAGGAAATGTAAATAATTATAAAGAGTTCCTTTTCTATATGTATTGTACTTGTGGGTCTTACTACATAAATCTAAGTTCTTAATTCTCAGTTAACCCTTCAATCAAAAGTCTGTATTTTTTTAATTGATAACTAAAATGGGTTTTTACTTGAAAACCCTGTGTTCTATTTTGATAGCCTTAGGAGGATGCTACTTAAAGTTAAAAAATATTATATGCAGTATTTTTGCATATTAATTGTAAAATCCATACATTAATTAAATGCTAATCAATCATCCATGGTGGCTCTGGGAAACCTAACATTTTCATAATTTATATTATAGGGGGAAAAATCCAAGGTACAAAATACCCTTGTTAGATTAGAAACAGACTCACTCTCTTCTAACTAAAGGAAGAAAAGTCACATTTATTTTCATGAATGCAACAGAATAATAAATAAATGGGAGATTGCCCCATAGTAATGTCTGTAATACAAATATATGTTCATATAGATCAGTATACTGGTTATCCACCCTAAGGTTGGTGCACAACCAATTTTCACCCAATGAACATTTATCGATCATTATGTTGAATACATTGTGCTAGACTCAGGAGGTGGAAAAAAGTCTGGGTCGAATGTTTTAGGTCTGGGTAGGGTAGGTCACTTTTTCAGAGAAGGACTGATGTGTGAAAGATTTATTACAGAAATGTTCCCAGAAAGAAAAAAGTGAAAAGAAAACAGTGAGAGGAAAGGGAGATAGGTCAAGAAAGAAACAAGCAAGTGCACATCTCAGGCAGATGCAGAGCGGGATAAATGCTACCTGATGCCCTCTAGGGTCTGTGCAATGTAAAGAATTGTTCCAATCAGACTCAAGAGTGCTGTCAGTCAGTCACCCTCTGGAGAGCTCAAGACCCTGATCCTCTGCCTTCTCTCTTTGGGAAAACAAGAGCATTTACAGGGAGTCCTTGGAGGCAGGCATGTAGGTGGAGGTCCAGCAGGATACACACTTCAGAAAGCAGAGCAGACAGGACAGGGAAGAAACAGATTTAGATGCACCCTTCATCCTCAGATGGACTAGAGTCAGTGGTGCCCTCAGAGACAGGGGGCAGCAGCTAAGACTGATGGTGACCCCAGCTTGGGCAGAAGACTGAGTTCTGCTCTCGTCCTTTCATTACTAAGCGTGCTCCTCCCTGACACGTTGCTGTTCATTGGCACAAGGACGTGACAGGTTAGATTTGGCAATCAATGAAGACGAAGTACCTGTACATACCTGAAACGCTATAAAATTCTACATAAACAAGTCCTATTATGATACAAGATGGACAAAGACTTATGAGGCAGACAATATGGGTTGTGAAAACCCAAAGGAGGGATAGTGAGAGCAGAATTTGAGTTGATTTTTAAAGGATGAATAACATTTTGTGAAGAAACTGGGGGCAGAAGGGAGAATGTCAGGTAAAGGGAATGTTATCAGAAAGACCCAGAGATGCAGAAGCCATTGTCTGATTTTCCTTCAGCCCTTCTCATCTGCTTCTTAGCCCTCTATTGTCTGACCTAGTTCTGCCCTGACCATATGTACTTTGTAGCCTTTCTCAAAGCCTCAGGGCCACTGGTCTCTGGTCCCCCTGCTGAAGAACGCAGGTCTGTGCACGACTCACTCACCCAGTGCTGCACCCTGGAGCCTTCCCAGCATGCCACCAATGCCTGGGCAGTTAACTCTAATGCCCAGCCACTAAAGACTGGATGAGACCTGAAATGGAGACATTTTTGTGCATACGGTACTACATCTTAGGTTATAATCTACTCACATGTCCCTTATGGCTAACAGCTGAGAAATTAGATCCGTTTCCGGGTCAATCATATTTAACAACCATGTAAGATACTAGGTGAGTACCGGAAGTATCCAGTGAAACACTGTGAAATATATGGTTGTCTAACCATTATGCTGTACACCTGAAACTAGCACAAAATATTATTGAATATAAACTGTAACTGAAATAAATGAATTAAATTAAAAATAAAAATTGAAAAAGAATTAATGAAATAGATTTGTTCTAACTAGCCTGTGAATGCAATCACTTTTGGCATATAAAGAAAATTTTTGAACAACAATAAAATTACAAAAATAAAACTTGACAAATAAAAAAAAAGAAAAAGAAAAATTTTTTAAATAGTTAACTATGTCCAAAAAAAAAGAAAGAAAAACTAACTTCATCTATCATGCTAGCTCTTCTTTTCCTTTTGTTTACAGTGAAAGCTTATTCTTTGAGAATTTGGATTTAAAATAATCTGAACAAATTAAATGCACAATTATTAAACTTATGTAAAAATATTTGTACCCTTAAATACTAAATAGGATGACACCTTTTAAATTAAGGAAACTTGCTTTCAGTATAACCAAGTATATTTTAAAATCAATTTTAAGTATATTGTATATGTAACACATACACTGCTAAGGTATATGTGGAGTTTATAATCCCAAATGACAGGTACACAACTATAAAGAACATTGTACATAAAATTTTTCAATGGTAAGGTTATTTAATTATGGTAATAACTAAAACTTGAGTAGCTTCATGATATACATTTGGACAGCACCTCCCAAAGGGCCTTTCTTATTATTTAGTCCTCCACAAAGCCCTGAAAGTAGTTAGTAACATAAGGAAACTGACATTTAAGGCATTGAAATAATGTGCCAAAGGTTGGACAGCTGAGACATGCTTAAATGAGAACCTCAACCAAAATTGGCAGACCCCTGAACTGGGCTTAGATCAGCATCATACCACCATTTATAGAAATTACTTTTCGATTTATACTCATCTTCTAGTAGCTTTATTATTAGTTCATAACCTAACACATGAGTGGCAGGGCTCAGAGCAAAGGAAAAGAAACTATGCTGGAAGAATAAAGACTGTATTTCATACCACCCACATCCTTGACCTTCTGTCTCAACATTCTTCAGCAAACTAGTCACAAGTTACCTCCAGACACGTAATGTTTGTTACTATCCTAACCCTTCCTTCTTAGTCCTAAATTCACAATGGTTTACAAATTATCTTGAAAATGTGGGCCTTGCGCCAGCTGGTGGCTAAGTGGATTGGTGCTGACCTTTGTGAGCCCAAAGGTCGCTGGTTTGATTCCCAGCCAGGGCACATAACCAGGTTGCAAGCCAGGTCTCCAGCCAGGTCCTTAGCTGGAGGCAGGTAAAAAGCAACCATACACTGATGTTTCTCTCCCTTTCTTCTTCCCTCCCAGCCCTCTCTCTGAAAATAATAATAAATAAAATTTTTTTTAAAAGAAAGAAAAGGAAAGAAAATGTGGGTCTTGCTGTCTTCACCCCATTGGTTTTTGATTTGGACATGGAAACTTCTCATTTCTGCCTTAGGCATATATGCCTTGCTGGGGTATATGTAATTATTTAATAGTGCATCATCCATTTTTCCCTTTCAAATAATGTAGGTAGCATTTCATATGTTTAGATGCCTTTAGGGGTGCTCTATCTTTAGTGTAAAATCTTTATAATAGTCGATTAATTTTTACATTTTCTGAGAGTGTAGTTTGCTAGTTAATCTGCTAAGTGGATTGAACAGAAACAGAAAAACATTGAAAGTCATATTCAAGTTTTAAAGTAGCACTCTGTAATAGGTTCAAATAAGGCTGGGTTTTTGCTAACCTCTGTTAACATATCTCAATAGGTAGCCACACCTTCTTAGACTGCTATCTTCTCTAAGTTTCTATATTAAGTCAAGTCAAATCAAATATAGTTTCACCTTCCTGAGTGTTTACTGCCACAGTTGTGATGTTGCCATATCCAGAAGAAGACCCTTGAGCACGACTCCTAAGTCAAAACTAGATTTTGAAATTATTTGATTAGCAATATCTTTCTTTGAATGGGAATAGAAAAGAGAAACAGTGGCCCTTGTCTAGAATCAGAATCACACTCTCAGTTTTCAAGCCTACGTCCTAATCTTAAATGTTCATTTCAAAAACAAAATCATGACACAAGACAAGGAAGACCCCTGTGGCCTGGAAGTCTCTTAGACCAGTTTCCTTTCAATGGCTATGAGCCAGTGACATTGGACATTTCCTCCTACTCTCATTAAATGTTCATCTACCAGCAAAAGTAGGCTAAGTTTGAAATCTGGGCATCGTTGCTGGGAATTTGAGCATTGCTAATTTACTCATCCATTCATCAGACCTTGGGAGACCATGGCAGGC
Source organism: Noctilio leporinus (assembly GCA_004026585.1). Classification (NCBI taxonomy): domain Eukaryota; kingdom Metazoa; phylum Chordata; class Mammalia; order Chiroptera; family Noctilionidae; genus Noctilio; species Noctilio leporinus. The sequence continues at coordinate 5,521 of PVIW01001437.1, read as the reverse complement.
AGTCTATGTGTATTGGATAAAAGCTAACCTGGTAGAGCTAACAATCTATCTGATGATGTCAATAACATTCTGTCCCAGGCATATAAAGGACTGAGGTAAAAATGTAGACCACCCTGTCAGTCAATAACAGATGTTTTCATGTTGATGAAGATAAAATTTCTAAAGAAGCAGAGGAATTAGAAATAGATTTATTGTTGATCATTTATTAATAGTATGAAACTACATGATGTTTTATCTTGGCTATAGAAAAATAGTCTTCTCCTCTGGCTATATTCAGCGATGTTGACCCAAACTCAATTTTTAATGGACAATAGATACTTTCTTGAAAAACTACCACTCTGTGCTAAAGGGTGTTTATGAACTATTAATCATGTATCAAATTATTTTGGCATAATATTTACCCTGTATTGCTGCGTAGAAAGTATAGCATGATTCTATTGCCCCCCAACAGGGTTTGCAATCAAAATCCCATTCAAACATATAGCATGGGCTCCATTCATATAAGAGGGGATAAAAGATTGAATAAATGCATTCTAAAAAGCACCTCTAACATATCATCTGACATAAGACAATACTTAGAATAACAGAATTCCCTCATTGTTTTCCTAGATTTAGCTGAGGTTGCTCCTATTGTCTGCTTGTGTTTACAGGAAAGTTAACCTGAATACACAGTTTCCTGAATGTCTCCTGCACCAGGGCAAACTTGAGAGTGTTAGTGTTAGTGTTGGTAAGCCTTGAGGTCAAGGCTTACCAATGTGGTCGGGGCTCAGTAGAGCTATATGAAAAATATTGGCTTGCATAAGAATCTTCACTCAGATCTAATTCTAATCTATGTGTTTAACAGCTGGTGAATACAGACTGCATGTTTCTTTTTCCCAGTCCAAGAAAAAAATCAGCTTCTTGCCATGCAAATAAATGTAAGGTGTTGGTAGTATCACAAGGGGGTGGGGGCGTAGACAGGGTTTTTCACCAGAAAAACTCAGAGTTTTACTCTATATAAAGGTTCTCTATATGTTGCTATAAGTGACTCTTCTTATCCCTGCAAAATATAGACAGTAGGGGACAGACTGCATCCTCTTGGGTGATCCCGGCCAAGATAGGGTAGTCAGCAGGGTGAAGAAGGAACTCCCATTCTACATATTAATAAACCAAATTAAAATTAAAAAGTTATTTGGAAAATAAAAACAAAAAAAAAAATCCATTTCTTTGAAAAATCTCCAGGGCAGCACTTAGTAAAATATCTCTCAGCTGAATAGTGATGCTGTCAAAATTATTGAATATATATTGACCCAAGCACAGTACTTTCAGAGCTACATAGGTAAAAGAGTGGCACCCTTACCAATCTTCTACTAAAAAGTCAATTTCTGTATTAGTTGCTATAAGAAGTCCCACCCCCCACTCCACTTTATTTGTGACATTAGAAAGGGAATAAAATAGTAACATGTACAGTACACCATTTCAAATTACATAAAATTCTCATTTTATTCAAGACAAAATGGATAAATACTGATGGGATTTTTTTCTTTTCTACTGTATAGTATATGGTGGCTAAGAGCCTTACTTTGAGTATAAATAGGCACAATTTCCCCTATATCTTCCAAAGTCATTTAATTCTTTCTCTAAGAAGATCATATTCTCATGGATGAAAAGAGATTTTGTCATCTGTTACATTATTTATCTGGAAATAATTTATCTGTGGAATTTTTTATGAGACCATCACAATATTTTTGTTTATGACTGTGCAGGGTTATATAAAAAATAATGACATGACACAAGCTTTCCATCTAACATCATTATAAAAATCCTCTCTGAAGGCTTTAGGAGATATCCCTTTTCCAGATTAGTAGAGTATTTTTTTTTCTTGGTAGGGGAATTAATCCAAAAAGTAGAGAATTTTAGCTTTCTAATATTTATCTCAGTGATACAAATCTTAGTGATAAGTAGTTTCAGCAAGCCTTTAAGTGTATGTCATCCAAACAAGGATTCAAATGAAGCCAGGTGCAGAGTTTTCATACGACTGGCACATACATTGCCGTGGCTGGGACAATAGGAAAGGTCTCTGGGGCAGGACAATCTTGCCATGCCCTTGGAGAGCTCTAGAATGTTAACAGGATCACTATTGTCCCCTTTTTAATGAATGCTCTGGTCTTTTGTGTGTTGGGACCAGAAAATCCCATGACATTTTGTGGGTTGTTGGGTGTGTGTTCACTTGACAAGGAACTGCAGTGATCTACACATGCTATTGAGGGATATTGAAATTTGGGAGAGCCATACCACAAGAACTAATTTTGCTATATGTAAAATTTTAAAGAAATTCGATTGAAAAATCAAGAGAACCGATTTGACATTTGAATAAAAATAGTCATCTCATTTCAGACCATTTTCTGAAGTCTGTTAGCGGTTGCTTTCACACACTTGGCTTCTCTCCATCAGTCTGTGTATTGCACTTTTATTAGGCAGTGACACTGTTCCAGTCTCTTTCTTTGCCTCCTTACCCCCCATACAACTGCATATACAATGTTTAACTGATTAAACACCATGTTTCTTAGACTATCCTCCTTGGCCCGTTGCCTACTCCAGACTACGATGTGCACGTTCTCACTCATTGGGTCTTGTTTGCACTACATAGATCCCAAAACACTTATTTGGAGAAAATAGAAATCTCTATCACAAACATTATAGTATCATTTGCTAAAAGGTGAGAAAACTAAAATTATGTGAGCCGTTCTATAGCAGAGGAAATTGCAGCTCTTTGAAATTGTGCTTTCTGTTGAATGTTTGTGTTTGAATTTTCGGAAGATCAAGAATGAGCCCATTCAATCTCATATTTCAACCTGTCTGTTGCATGATTTAGAAAACACAGGTTAGACTGCAACATAACTTTCTCTACTGATTATGAACTTTGAGCATCAAGTGGCATTAAGAACCTATTTTTTACAATATACTATATATGTATAATACAAGATTATATACAATAGGACAGGTGGATTTTTGGCCATCTGGGAACTGGTAATCTAAAGGGAGTATCAGGTTAACTGGCAAATATCTCTCATAAATATTCATAAAATGGGTTTTCAAAGGACTCTAATGGAATGTCAATTGGAATATTTTGGAATATTTTTTTTAAAAGAAAAGCTTACATGAATGTATGGGAAAAGGCATGTGTTTGTATGAGAATGAGCTTAGATAGTTGGGTACCAGCATTTCCTCCATTTCATAGTCAGTCATGTCACAGTTATTTGAACACACTTTTAGTTTTATAATTTTGTGGTTATGCTATAGTGGAATAACTTTCCATCAAAAAAGGATATCTATAAATTGAGGCAACAGTGCAAACTATAGAGTTTTTCTTTAAATTGTAAGAAAGAAGCATGAAAGCAAATTTGTAAAATTTTTTTGAGGCACAGAAACTCAGGTACTCTTTAGGCATCTGAGCTGAGTGGCAATGAACTATGCTATGTCAAAAACATCAAAATTCTGTCTCCTCTTTCCTAAATCTTCCCACTCAGCCACATTATACTCTGTAGGAGCTTAGTCCTTAAGTCTGAAACTTGGCTTTTGAAATTTGAAGTCCAAGTTCATACATATGGTACATATAAAAGTAAATCTCTAGGCACCTTAGAAAATGAGAGCCATTGCTACTGTATTTAGAATGCCCAGCATTACTCTTCAGTCATGGGTTGGCCACTGGGTTCCCACTTTAACTATTATTTTAAACACTTGAGCCAGCAAACTTCAGATGAGGTGACAAATAGCAATTCTTCTGGCTATGTGTGAGCTATCTTAGCTCTCTAATTAGGTGCTGATAGTCAAGAGTCAAATATATGTTGGCAAGCATGTCTCGTCATCCTCCTTGATTTAGACACCATAATAGCTCGGTAGCCACCTTACTTGAAAAGGTTTCATGTCATGTCACTCTGCATGTCTCCTGTGCTGACATGCTTGACTCTCCTCCTTCCCTCAGCTGATAGTTCAACACTGTAATCTCCTTAAAAAAATATCATGTACAATAACAACAAAAGACTTAGGAATAAATATAACAAAAGACAAACAAGACCCTCATAATGAAAGTTATGAAACTTTCCAGAAAGTCACAATAAGAAACATAAGTTTAAAAAATAATAATAATGTAGGAAGAATCAACATTGTAAAATTCTCCCAACATTAATTTAAAAATTAAATGTATTTCCCTCAAAACTCTAAAAATATTTTCATCCAGATTCATATGTAATATTAAAGGCAACTTTTCTAAAACTCTAACAAAAGAAATTAGTTTTCATCAAATGGATAAACTGATTTTTAAATCCCTATGAGAAAACAAAATTCTTAGAATATCCAGGATCATTTCCAAGAAGAACATAAATGGAGGATTTTCTGTACTATAATCTAGGCCTACAATAAAGTTATAGTAATTAAAATGGACAAATCAGTATAAGCATTAGACAAATATTCCATTGCTACCAAATACACAGCATGGAAACCAAGCCACATGTAAATGAGATCTTTCACATGTGGCAGAGATGTGGCATTATAAATCAGTGGAAAAAATGCTAATTATTCAATGCATCAATGAGGCAACTCTTCAGAAAAGCAACAAAATTTTATCTCTGCCTTATTGGTAAACCAATAAGATGTTTTTGAAGAAAATTTAGCAATATTGAGTACAGTTTAATTTAGAAACATTCTATTGTCAAGCCATTTTACTTTTAAGTAATGTCTTCTGGTAAAAAAATTAATGTTTACCTTTACAGTTGAGTAGTAGTGTACAGTAATTTAAATGAACAAATTAGTTTCATGACTATAAACATATGAGAAACCTAAATTTTTTAATTAAAACAAAAACTATGAATAATTATGTTTATTTATATGACAATATCTTAGAAACTAAAAACAATAGTAGATATTGACTACAGATACATAAAATTATTAAAAACACATATAATATACATCTACCCTCTTGAACAAGGGAAAGATGAGAATAACAAGTGAGTTTTGGTTTTACCTACTGTTTCATTTCTTTAACAATATAAAAATAAAATTAATAAAATATGATAAAATTCCAGAATTCTTTGTACTTAATCTTTGCTATAAACATGTATAATAGATATTATTTTTAGTTCAAAAGTTTAAGAGCTTATATACTAAAGAGAGGACAACAAAATTATTTATTTAGCAATAAATGACAAAGAAATCTTACATTTCAGAATGAAGTCTTAATGCATACTACACTGACTTAAACTGACTGACAATCAATTCTAGAGAGAAGAAAATTCAAAGGAATCAAATCATTGTAAAATCAAAAAAGAATTACTGAGAAAACTTTGGTACATTTACACAATGGAATTCTATATAGCAGAAAGAAAGAAGGAACTTGTACCCTTTGCAACAACATGGATGGAACTGGAGAGTATTATGCTTAGTGAAATAAGCCAGTCAGTGAAGGACAAATATCATATGATCTCACCCATTATGGGACAACAATGAGCAAAACTAACAACAAGCAAAACAGAACCAAGTATAT